>JADANP010000040.1:0-145725 GCA_017165645.1 Fusarium sacchari | reverse complement strand
TCGTGAGCCAATGAAATGACGTAAAGTGGAGGCAGCACATTTAAGTTCTCGTAGCTCTATAGGCCGTAACGTCCGGCATTGGATGGAATAAAGCGTTAATAGCACATGTATGATCACGTTTACTCCTAATCGCGTGTTGATGGAGACCTTGAATCAAGAACATTCAAAATTTGAACAGTGAGAGAACAATGTAGAGTAAGTAAGTCAATCGGAGTTTTGGCTCAACCATAAGATTGGTACCAATCCACCATAAATTGTACAACAAAAAGTAATCGTATAACCGGCGCTTCTGACGAGCCAGTCAGTTCCTGAAGGGTATCTTGCGGCCGTGTCGCATTAAAAAAACAACAATTGAAACCAAAGACAATACAAATCCAACTACCGCCGCTCCATTTCCACCTTGCGTTATCCAACCCGTCGAATCATTACATCCTCAATCGTTTAGACACCAGAGTGGTGACCGGGCTTGGTATCGGCGTGAGCAGAGTGGCCGCGCGATCGCATGAAAGCAAGAGCCTCCATGATGGTCAAGCCAGTGAAGATGGCCCAGATGAAATAACCAAAAGCGACGGCGGCTTGAGCACATTGGCAGATTGTGATGCCGTGACATTTAGGAACACCGATGTGAGCAGCGAGAGCGGTAGCGCCAGCGAACCAGAAGAGCGTGGTGAGGGCCAGAACGCCGAGAGCGACCATGCTGTGGTACAAACGGGGAGCGAAGAGAGGCGTCAGAGCGAGGTAGAGGAGTATGAGGATGGACCAGACGACACAGAAAAGCAGGAATGAGACCGAAGCAGGAGAGTCACTCCACCAAGTACTAGTAGCATCGACGACTGTGGAATTGTTAGATGGGATAGCTCATTGAAAGAGTAGAGGGAGAGAGTTTCGGGACTTACGGTATGCGGTGAGGCCCAACTCGATGATGAGAAAGACTGCCAGAACGGCGTGAATGATGGTGATGATGCCCATGGCCATGATGAATACGGTGTTGATGTCGTATGATTGATGAAAGGTGGGCGATCTATAGGATCTTAGGTGTTGATAAAGATGATGCGCTGCTGAGTAGCTCGGTTCAGTTGAGGTGAGGTGAGCGAGGTGAGTGAAGAAGAAGAGATGTGATCACCAGCAAGAGGAGGGGTCCAGCAGGGGGATATAGCATTTAAATTCTACGGGCGGCAGCTTCGGGTTCAGTCTGGGGAGAGAAGAAAGGAACCTAGGGTCAATGACGGACAGTGTCAGTCATGGTCCATGGATGGGCCCATTCAAGGCAAGACAACCAAACCAAACCAAACCAAACCCAAACCCAAACCCAACAGGCCAAGGCCAAGATCGAGGCCAGCCCAGTTCAGTTCAGCCGCTGCCAGCGTCAACTACTGCTTACTACCTACAGCAAAGAACCTCTACGTCAGTGAATCATGGCGTATTCGGCAGTCATCTATGTACCTACAGCCAAAGCCAAGCCAAGCCAAGCGCGAAGCTTTCCCTTCCATGACAGTAAAAGAGGCAGCCCAGGCCAATCAAGGGCAGACAGAGATTGAAGTGGATGTCTCGAGATCTGCACTGACGACGACGTTTGAGTGGCTCATGGAGCTTTTCCTGCTTCCCAAGACCGAGCGAGCGAGCAGTCTCACGAATGACGTGGTGCTAAGACCCAAACATCTGACGTTTTAATGCAGGGTTTCCTAGTGCGTACTGGTACTGGTACACCCTTTTTTTTATTTTTTTTACAGGGCGCGTGATGTCATCTAGTGGCTGAACAAGGCTCAGCTCAAGGCTCACTCAGTGAATATTCCGAATACGAGACATTCTTCACATTCACATTCCTTCCTTAGTTGGCTGGTTCTGGGCGAAATGTACAGTACAGACAGTCATGTTAAAGAGCATCATCTCATCATGTCGACGACGACAAGAGTTTGTGACGCGCACGACTTAGGCGCTTTGATTCAGTGAATGGCTTGGCTGGTGGATTATATGGATGCACTGCCTTGGCTCGGCAGCTGAAACCCGTAGACCCAAGACGTCTCGTCTCTTCTCTTTTCTTTTCGTCTCTTTTCTCTCTGTCGGCGGCTGCAGCAGTTGAGTTGAGTCAAAGGAACTAATAAACATCCCTGTACATACAGTCACTGTCAGTCTGTCAGTCAGTCATAACTTGGCCCGGCAATTGAGAGCAGACGTGTTTCAGTCTTGGCAGAGATCTGTTTCATATCATCTGACAGGGCATGCACTTTTTACGCTTCTCAGAATACGATTGGCCAGCACCATCTCACATCTTGACGAATGCATTAACCGTCACCAGGCTACAGACGAGACAAAGAATTGTACATAGTATATCTGGAACATGCTAATAAATATTAAGCGCCTCAGTCTCACTCTCAGTCTCACTCTCAGTCTCACTCTCACTCATTCAGTCCTTGGCCCGTATACAACTGTCACCGTTGTCGTCTGAACAATCGCCCGTTCCTCATCATCGCTGCTGATGCGAGGATCCCACATCTGAGTCTGAGCCTGAGCCTGAGTCTGAGCCCCAAACTTATTCAATGACTCTTGTCTCCGCAAGTGCCGTATCATTTGTTCTGGCTGTTCGTCTGTCTCATATGCAGTGACTTCAGTCGTCACGGGCTGCGCCTGGACGATTGTCTTGAGATCGAATCCGGGATCCTCAATCTGAACATCGAGTCTATCCTTCCGGGTTTTGTTTCTAATGCTCCCTATCGTTTGGAATGGATGTTGTCGTGTTCCTTTACTGGTTGCAGAGTATTGAACCAATGACCCGCGTTCACCGATAAATCTGGGTGCGACATGGATGAAGAAACGACGAAGCGTCGTCAGCGACGCGCATATTATCAAGAGGTTGGCCTCGACAAAGCTGGCCTTGTTAGTCACTGCTATACCAGGGTCAAGTCGTACTCACATCCAAACCACTGCACTGGAGAGAACCCAGGTGTAGTCGTTTGCATTAACTATCGAAACTAGTAGTACTAGTCGAACCACAGACGTTACAAGTGTTCTGTCTCATCAGTTAGCAAGTACCAGCTCCCTCAATGGAGAATCACCTACGCAGAACCAATGACAAACAACACCACAAGACCAGCCTTTTGCCGTCGTGGCATCTGCAGCTGCAGAATCATCGGTAATGGCATGATTAGAAGGATGAGATCTGAGAGAATGCCCAGAGCCGCCGTGCAGATGTACACGGCTCCTCGATCCACGCATGATCCTTCGAGTATCGTGAGATCCCAACTTTTCTTGAACGGCGTACACCCAAACAAAACCACGAGCAGGATGGCCAGGTTATAGCCAGCAACGAGGAAAAAGACGCTGTACACACTCCATTTCCACCACCGCTGCGGTGACAGCCTGCGGTAGAATAGCGCCAGCGCCATCTTGGAGCAGGCAGTGCATACTGCGTATAGGATGGGAGATATAAAGGTGAGCTTGGGCCTTGTTAGCAATATGCTCCGCCAACCTTTACAAGGGATCTTACCTGATTCCATTCGTTGACCTTTTCGAGAGGGAGTTCCCAAGCATGTACTCCTGCTACCCCGAGGATGAATGAACCTGATACCGTCAACAAATACTCCATCTAATAGGGCCTTTTCAGTGGAAAACTTACTGAGAGAGACAGCTTGAACGGCTATGGAGAAGATCCACGCAATTACAAGACAGGCTTCCTGTTTTTAGCAGATGACAACTTAATACAGATCGGCGCAAGGGTCTTACCCGTCTCCCCATCGGGTTTACGTAAAACCCAGAGTTTGACATATAAATACTGGACAAAGAAAAGAAAAGAGAGTATTGTGCCTATGCTTGAGATCACATATGACTCTGTGGCATGCCGTTGTAGGGGATGATCAAAGTTGACTACATAACCCTCTGGTGGTGGGATAGCGACTGTCACGCCGTCTACTATGGGGTATGCGGACATGGCAGCCTCGATGGCCTGGGATTATCGACACGCTCGTTATTGTGACCGACGGATTCGTTGGTTGTTGAAGATACTCAAGAGAGTGATAAATACGATTCGTCTTGGCGATTAATGAGTGTCGAGAATAGATCGAGTTTCGAGACGGCAATAAGGGGTAGGAGAGAATATTACAAGCCTATTGTATACGTCGTTATCAAATCGACAATAGGATACCAATACAATTATGAATAAGCGCGCACCAGACGCAGAGGATTAATAAATTCAAAACAAAAGAAGAACGACACCAAGACCAAGAATGAAGAGAAACAACATGTGAACATTCCAACAACACGCGACCTTCTTCCCTTCTATAACATGATACTCTGACCAGCACAATCCAACAAACGCCCCCTTCGGAACAACAGGTTTCATCCGGCGAGACCGCCTTTTTGGGCCATTATGGAGTACGGCGGTATAGTTGAGGACAGACCATCTTGTGATCTGGGACGTGTTGCAGAGCTAGAAGCATTGTTGAAGAGTTGGTGATGATCCACCGTGGCAGATCAGCGACAAGGATTGTATCGCATCGCGCGGCCGGAGAATATTCGAGATGGTTGTGATATGAGATCTGACATCCGAGATCTTTGACCTTGCATTTTGTGTGACCAAATCTTGCACGCCAGTCTGATCATGCCTTGTAGTCCCTATTCACTATGTGATCAACTGTTCCACAACATCTCGCCAACTTCTAGAACCATGCATCAACATCACAGCTGAACTAACTCGCTAACAATCTACGCATGGATCACTTCAAGGCTGAACATTCTGCGGGGACATACCCAGCCTAGCTTCTTACAATCACTGCTTAGCATCGTCTCAGCTAAATTGTCCCGATGCTTATGCAGACATCCTCTCTCCTGACAAATCTCGCTCGTCCTGCAAGAGACCCAGTATCAAGATGCGATTGGCTAGTCACGCCTCAGCCTTGGTATATCTGCTTGATGGCATCGTCATAAAGATGGCGCATGCTCTCCTCATCGTCGGCCATCCTCCGTGCAGCCGTGTTCTCAAGGTGTACTATTTCTGGGAGATTGTCACTTCTTCCATGTTCCCGAGCGTGCATCTCGATGAAGCGAGCTGGATGTGTTTCGGAAACACTCGATCCTTCGCGGTTCTGCACAACGTCGACTAGTTTTTCCAAGGACAGCGAACTCGAGTTTGAGTATGATGGAGCATGTGACGAGTTTGACGTCTTGCTCGATCGTATAGTGGTCCTTGTACATGATGATGAGGAGAGCTATGTCCATGGCTACGGTGAGGAAGTTGGTGATCAGGAGATACCACATTGTCTTTTGCTTGTTGCCAAGTGATGTCTGCAGGATATCGAGGGTGCCCCAAAGGCACAGTCCCGAGATGATAAACTCCTGCGCACAAAAGAATGTCAGTTGGGTTTTCTCGATGGCGACGAATATGGGCTTGGGATTGTTGCCGTCAACGCTCGGTCCAATAGTGAATAGGAGTGTTGTCTGCGTCGTGTGCCATATCGTGTCGGTGCCCAGGATGTCAAGGTATCCAAGCAGCCATCCCAACGCATACGGAAATACGCCCAATGTGGTCAGTAAAAGACTCCAGAAGTAAAGACCATGATGAAGTTTGAAGGTGGTGAAGATCGAGGCGAGAAGTTGGCATGCGTTGTGTAGAGCAAGAGTAGACGTGACCTGGAATAGTCAGCGTTACCCAAACTCATGGTTGAACTGACGTACAATGACTAGCACTGCCTTGGGGCTATGTACCAGCCCATCTTCCCTGTTGCCTATCACTGAGAGAAGCATCCTACACGACAGACAGACTCTCGCCTCCGAGACCAACGTGTGTCGTCGTAGAGATACAATGCCATCAAGACAAGAGATGGGGATGGATTTACGTGTAATAAGTCACATTTAAATGCAACTGTAGATCGTAGCATGATTCAAAATCTGGGGTAAAGGACAGAAATCCGGGGGACCTGCCAGGTAGTTCATTGGTGACAATGACGGGTTAACCAGAGACAGCCCTTGGTGCGAGACCAGGTATATCCAGCTTCATGGGGGCGATATTCCGAGAAAGAGGTCACTTGTAGCCTTAACAAGAATATATAGCCAATGAGAAGGACATATATGCCCCAAAATGCGTTCGATTTCTCTTCATCACTTGCATTCGAGTAGTGCAACATCCAATGTCAATGGCAGGGGAGAGTTACCCTGGAGGTTCAGGGTCGTGGAGAATTGCTATATCGAGACATCGCCCAATCAAGAAATATTCGCCGTTCAATATTTCTGATGGAGTCTGATATCTAGAAGAAGTTATTAGTCAGGTCCAGGACGTTGACGATGTTTGATGCTAGTGACATAAAGTCGATTGTATCAGCCCTTGGCGTTGGTTCAAATTTTACATCACCGTTAACGTTTAGACCTTGACTGAAACGCACGCCACAACTTGTTCTCATAAAGAATAAAACCGACTCAAAGCTTTTTGTTCGTCTATAGTTTAGCATCTACTCCTCTAATTCTATCCTTACAGCTTAAGACCGAAGCAGTTGGCATAGTAAGTAACAGTCGAGCTCCAATCCGAGAAGACACCAGTGACGCCAATCTCCCGGAAAACATCCAACAAGTTAAATACATCACCGTCATTGTTGATCAGCTTAGCGATAGTGGTATAGTAATAGTTACCGTCCGCGCCGTTCTTTAGAGGACCAGATCGCTCTAGAGTCCAGGTGATGATCTTGAGACCGAGCTCATTCGCCTTCTTCGCATACGCGCTGGGAACGATCTTTCCGTTCTTACCAGGTGTGACGAGATAAGGCAGAGGGGGTGCGATATAGCGAACGCCGTCCTCCTTGTAGCGGGTGAGGTTGGCAACGGCCTTTTCAAAGGTCTCGGGTGTGTCGCCCGTCTCGTCGAGATACATGGCTTGACGAGCGTACTCAGGCTCGGCCTTGAGCCAGTACAGAATGTCGTCGTACAGGAAGCTCTGGAGATACACATCGCTAGGCTTGACACCAGCCTGCTTGTGCTCGTCGATGAGCTGCTGGGCGTACTTCTTCTGGGTATAGTCACCATCGAACGGCATCTTGACCTCGGGTGTCTTGAGCTCAGGAGTATGCTTCAGACCAAGGCGCTTGGTGAGCTGAATGTGCTCCTTGTTGCTCAGAACTGTACCGCAAGTAGCGTACAGATCGGTTCGCCAAGGTGGAGTACCGTGTAGGAAGTCGGCAGCGTTGGTGGCAGTGGCATTGAAGCCCTCCATCTTGGCGCAGAGAGTCTTGAACTCCTTGAGCGTAATGTCGCTGGTGCAACACTTGGCAGAAGCAGGCTTGCCATCCTTGGCGGGCTTAAACGGCTGGGTACACTTCTTGTTGAGCTCGGGGATCGTAACGATGTTGGTTGTGTAGTGAAGATCACACTGAGAGTGTCGGCACACGAGCTGGCGATCCTTGGTGAAAGCAACATCGCACTCGAGGATACCAGCACCCATTCGAGCGCCAGCCAGGTTCGACTCGAGAGAGTGCTCAGGTAACTGAAGAGTACCACCGCCACGGTGGGCAATTGACCACTGGGAAGGCTTCTGAGGTTTCTCTGAGCATGACTGAAGCTTCTTCTTCAGCGAGCCCTCGTCCATGTCATTGACGAGGTAGTAGGGTCGAGGACCGAGCTCAATCTGCTTGATTGGCTTGACAGTCTTGAACAACTCCGTATCGCCATAGCTGGGGCTGGGAGCAGCCACGGCAGGGCTGACGACCGCAAGGCCGGCAACGAGAGGAGTAGAGAAACGCATGGCGAACAGGCAAGTCAATTGATTGACAGAAGAGCAAGCAGACTCAATGGAACAAGAGACACCGACAAGGCTTGGCGAGAACCAGCAATTGAGTGAGGCCTGGATCGAGACTGAGGCTTGACTAAACACCAAAGCTTCTCGACGTGACCTGGGTGCTCACCAGGCTTTATGGACGGGAGAACTGCACTTTGATCACCAGACCGATAGACCTATCTGGGCAATGCACCGAGATGACGTCGCAAGATCCCCAGGAACAAGCCCATTCACAAAGAACACCCCTACAAGATGTGGTTTTTGTTGAACCTTCGGTGTTGATTATCGGCCTAGAATAGACGAATTGAGCAATCACATCGCAGATCACAGCACTTGCAGGCCAGCTTCTGCAAAGAGCACAAGGTCCCCGGAGCTAGCAGTAGGTCAAGTCCGTACAAGATGGGCATCTTTGAGAAGCACGTGTGGAGGAGACATGGGCGTCGTGGGAGGGGGAAGCTAAGGATAAGCTTAGCAGCGTTACACTGAACCGTTCAGCTAGAGGCGTGTTTAGTATGGACCTTGTGATTTGCCGAAACCTAGCTTAATTGAACCCTGCCATAGCCACGCATAACCTGGTCGAGAGATAGGTATGTATCGAGGATAAAGTTGGCGAGCCGTTCAATTGAAAGTCGGCGATTCATGCATGTGCATACATGGGTAAGCAGGTAAGCAGGTAAGCCATGCTGTCATAGGTAGCATCTCAACAGCTACCCAGGTAGGGAGCCAAGCACTTGCTTGCGCTTTTGTATGTACCTTATGTATGCCGCATTACAATTCATCCTTGTTCCCACCTTCCATGGAGTCGTGCTCAACCGCATGCCCCTTCCGGATTTTGCGAACTTCCTCAGTCGTGACTCTGAAATGCTCAAAGAAGGGCGCATCTTCTCCAATGCCCCAAGCAAAAACTCCCCCAACTCCGAGCTCTGGCACGACATGGCTAAACTTTGTCTGAATGCTCTTCTTAGTATCAAACGACCACCATCGCCACTCCTTCTCGTCCCAATAAAAATAGCTTCCGTCTTTGTCATACTCCCCAGCTGTTTTCGCGCGTTCAAAAGATGTAGATACATCCCGGGGAATACCATCATGCCAGCTAAAGCCGCCTGTCTTGCCCAGATCAGCTCCGGTCTTGGGATCCTCAAGCAATTGAGTAGGGCACCCAAGAAGCTCTCCCTGTGAGCATTCTTGGGTCATGAACCATTTGACATAGTATCCAAAACCAAGATTGAGTTGACTAGATGATGCACCCCGATCGATATAACGCTGGATTGAGTCTTGAGAATCTGAGACACCGCTGTGGTGCTTCGTCACGGTATCTCGGCGGTTCATCAGGTCGTATGTCATGATGTTGAGGAAGTCGACTTCTTTCATGATCTCTGGCATGGTGGTGGGTGTAAATGCCATCAAATCGACCTCTTTACCCGGAACAGCCGCTGAAAGAAGTCTGTCGGGCCCAATGGCAGCACGCAACTCCTGGAGGAGCGATACAAATGCATTAATTTCCCATTCGCGCTGGGAGTTGGGAATTTGCTTGTAATCATCACGGTTACCTCTGTTGCAGTCAGTATGTACCTAGTAGTGACCAATATTGCAATGCTGCTTACCCGGGATACTCCCAGTCAATGTCGATGCCATCGGCGCCCGTCGCGGTGACCATGGCCGCAACCTGGCGCGCCCATCGCTTCCGCGTGGCTTCATTCTTGGCCGCTTCCTCGAAACCTTGAGTATCTCCCCATCCTCCGATGGCTACCATTACTTTGGTGCCGCCAGGGAACCTTTTGCGGACATTGGGTACAGAGGTGAACAGTGGATAGTCGTGCGGTTTGTCATCAACATTGAAGGTCTCGGAGCGCATGAATGCCAGAATGACATGCGAGACATCTTCAAGTGCGCTCTTTGATGGGACAGTATCATGTTGTCTAAGGTGTGTGTAATTTCAGTCATTGAATATCCCCAAGTTCTTGCTTGGCTACCAAGGAGACGGGATGGATGCACTTACCCCGTGAGATACATCACGCAACGGAATGGCTCAGCTTGAGACATGGCAGTTGCGGCCAACACCGCCAGGAATAGCAGATACCTTTTGAAAATCATTCCGACGATGCGCATTTGGAAGGAAAGTAAATGTTTGGCGATTGCTTAGACACTTTATGCTGGAATGGAGAGGGCACTGATTGGGGTGGCACTTTCTCAATTGACCCGCAGATGCATTGCAGGTGTAGATGAATGAAGTGGATGTTTCTTGGCCAATGCTGAATTCAGATGGAGGAATCGTATATCGTATAGGTATACATACTACTATCAAGCTGATTCACCGACAAACACAAAACATTACATAAAATCCTTCAAAAGCCTGTCCCTGCGTGTTCAGATTAATTCGTATTTCCTATTTCCCAATGCAACTTCCTCCCATATAAGAACCCGTTTGTTTGCGCCTGCGTTCTATTCTGTCTAGTAACATATGCCACATAAGACCCTCCCTCACAAATCCATGCCTGGGTATTGTATTATACAGCGGATAAAACCGCACCAACGCCAGAGCCGCCTAAAGAAATCTACAGAAAATAATCCCAAAGAAAAGTCGTGGTATCGTGTTCGCTTCGTGTTCGTATCCTTCAATATCCCAGTCCTGTTTAAATCAGCCCTCGACTCTTGAGGATCCGACTGAGCTCCTTGAGCTGCACTGGTTTGGAGAGAAACAGATCCAGTCCGTTCGCAAAAGCATCCTCCTGTGCATCCTTAGAAGCGAGGCCAGAAATAGCGACAATATGCCTTCGTGGCAAATCCGACGCCTTCTCAAACCCTCGAATTTGTCGTGTAGCCTCAAACCCATCCATTACTGGCATGGAAATATCCATCAAAATACACTTGTAACACCCTTCTTGAGCTTTGTAGCACTCCAGAGCTCGGAGTCCATCCGAGGCCGAGTCGTACGCCACACCCAGCTTCCTCATGTACGTTTGTAGGATCTTCATATTGATAGCATTGTCTTCTACCAGAAGGAACCGTTGATCTTGGGGTGTTGGAGGTAATTGCAAAGCGGGCACTGATGGCAACGGAGTCTGTGCGTCATCGTCATCCCAATGCGCCCTTCTCTTCTTAGGAGACATCGTTGGGGCAATATCGAAGTAGCCGCGTTCCTTGTCATCGAACCCACGTTGGACAAGATCTGTTTCTGTCGTGGATACAGTCGGTGGCTCGTCGAGTCTTGTCGAGACACTGGCACGATCTGCAGCTGTTGCTTGCAATTTCATCCAGCGCCTGAAGCAGAGGACAAAGGCTTTGGCAAGTTTCCTCGGTCCCACACTAGATAGGAACGTCAGCGGCAAGGAACAATTAGCAACAAATAGATGACTCACGGGCGCGATATAAAACTGAACAAGCCCCAATTGAGCTTGCGCTGCGACCTATGTGACCTGTCAAGGGATCGAGCGACCGCAGCACTGCGACACACCACGACAACTGGGGACGATAGCTCGTCTCGTGGTTGGTTTGCCATCGACTCAAGGTGAGATTCGTCACAGAGTATCAGGTCAGGAAGATACTCGGTGTTTTGGAGAGAGTCGACAACTTGCATACGCAGCCAATTGTGGCAGACCTTTTCCAGCAAAGCACGTTCGTCAAACTCCCTAGAGTTCCAACGTTGAGTTTCTGAGCCGCCTCCGCCGAAAGGTGTGAAGCCGTTGATGCAAACGCGGAGACCCGACAACTCGATGGCCTGAGACTGAAACTCCTCGCGATCGGACATTGTTTCCGTTGAATCAACACTGACAGCTTCTAGTGGTAGTTTTACCGCGATGCGGGTTCCCGTGCCCACCTTGCTTTGAACATGTATAGAACCTCCGAGTGCCCTGACAAATTTCCTCACCAGACTCAGACCAAGGCCAGCACCTGGAGAATGAACATTCTCTTGAGCGAACGGAGCGAACAGACGATGATTGAGATAATCTTGCCCAATGCCGGCTCCTGTATCGATGATATCGATATGAACGACCCGATCCCTTGAGCGGCCATGCACAGGAGGGTCCTGATAGGCAGAGACTTTAACATAACCCCGTGTAGTGTACTTGAGGGCATTTCCACAAAGATTCATGATTATACGCCTCAGCGCCCCTGATTCAACATGGAACGCCCAGTCTACCGCCGGGTCAATGTCCAACATCACAAGCACTGCGTCAGAATCAGCTCCATTGCTGATCTTCTCTCCAGCCTTGATACTATCCGCAACGTCCATACCATCAAGGCGGGTAAGAGGATCACGATTGAGCTCTTCATTTAGCTTGTCATCGTGAACAAGCGAGAGTGATTGTTGTTGGTAGGTGTGGCCCGCATGAATACACTCCACAACTTCTTCCACCAACATGTCCAGATCCAGATTTGAAGTGATATGCATCATCCCATCCGTTGGTCTACTTCTCTGGTTAGACTGTGAGCCTCTCACGAATGCAATACCTGAGTTTGGTGACTGTTCGCTAGGTGCCTTGACAAAGTTGTTGATGCGTGTCCAATCAAGCAAATGATTGATGGTGTCCAGAAGTGTACGACCACAGACCTCAAGGGAGCGCAATACATCGCCCTGGAATACATCTAGTGAGGTATCGCGCAGCAACTCGGCACACAGAACAATGCCGTGAAGTGGAGATCGGAGTTCATGGGATAGGGAACTTAGTAAAGATGTCGTCGCCAAGGATACTATGGAACTCTCCATCATAGCAACGTCTGCCATGATGACTGCGCTGAAAGCGGCAAGGTAGCTTAGTTCCCCCTGGACTGTGAAAATGCGGGTTGGTGTCATTGTATAGACAAAACACCCAGAAAACCAGCGCTCTCTGTGAGAGTCCCAAAGAGGTACAAAGGCAACGCTGCGTGCTCCTGGGAAGATATCACGAATAGCCATGCCTTCATTTTTCCGTGAATATGGATCGTTGGCCTTCCGCGGCTTTTGCTTGTCGCCCCTTTGCCCTTCTTGAATGCTCCGAGCCTTTTGGGCCTGGAAAGCGGCCATAGCCGAGTCCTCGCTTGTCGGATCACTCGATCCCATCACTCCGTCGCCATCAAAGTTAAAGATCTTGCCTTTTGGATAGCGTCGTAGTAGCTTCTGGAGCTGTCGTTCGGGTATAGTTCGACTGCGCCCTGATGGGGCTTCACCGTTGATACTGGAAGACACAGACGTAGAGAACCCTAGGACAGGGCACATAGCGCCTGAGGACCAGGAGTCTGCGGAGTTCCGGGGGGATGAGACTGAGATGTGGCCTCTACCTGGAGAGGAAGAAGACGAGGAGGAGGAAGAGCGATCGTGGGTCCTTGTGTTACGGCGCAAAGAACCGGACCGGATTCTTCCAGCAAAAGAGCCAACACCTGCATCCAAAAACAGGACCCCTTCAACTTCAATCGACTCGCGTAGTATGTTTGCCGCTTTCGAGAAGATCTGGTTCAGCTGCTGAGATCGCGATTCTTCTCCAGTTGGAACTGAATGGGGAGGCTTGTCTGTTGGATGGAACGGGCTTGTAGGCCTGTTCTGGCTAGGGCTTTCAAGAACAAAGATATCTGGCGTGGATATGCTGTCCGTGTCGGCGTCAGCAGTGGGGTTATCCCTCTGATTCTGAATCTTTTGTTGCGTCTGGTTGAGAGAGCCCTCTTCTGTGCTTGGATCGGTATTGAAAGCATGAGCTGAACTGTTTTGCCACCCTGACAGCGTCGTCTTACCCTCCACATAGCTTCCTAGACCGCGAACCATGCGCTCGCCAGGACGCCTGCCATCTCCAGATCGTGTCAGTTCCAATTGTCCCAAGATAGATGCTGAGACATCTCGCATGACTTGGAGTGATGCTTCGTCAAGTGCCTCCCGTGGCTCGTTGTCAAGAATACAGAAGACGCCAATGTTGATACCTCGGCGGGTTCTGATCGGCACTCCTGCGTAGAACCGATGCTCTGGGCGTACCTTGTAGTACCAGGTGTTGCGATACTCTTCATTTTCAGCGAGATTGCTTATGACTGTAACAGGGAGCTCCGAAGCTAGACATGCTTGCTGTGGTCCACCAGACTCGCGGGATACCAATATACGATCACAGATACCATAGCTTCGAGGTATTGCAGTGCCACAAAGCCAAAGGCTATCAGAACCAGAACGAGGAGGATTGGCGTGGGCAGATATGCGAAGCGCAGGCGTAGCTTCGGCAATAATATGCTGGTGTTGACAGTCAAACAGCGAGATCATGGCGCGAGAGGCGCCAAGTCTCAAGAGAGCCACCTGGGCCAGAGCTGTCATGGCAGGATCCGAGCATGGTCGCAATGAAGACGACGGAATAAGGTTTGCGACATCATTGCGAATAGAGTTGGCGACAAGGACCGAGTCGTATCTGGATATTTGTTAGATGAGTCCGCTTGACGAGCTTCAATTGATGGCAGGGGATGAAAATGCGATGAGAGTGAGAATGAGAAATGGTGCAAGGTCGGTCATACTTGAATATCTCCCGTTCGCGAGTTGATTCGGAGACCTTGTTACCAGTCATGATCGACAGCTGTAACGTGCTTAGCCCATGCAAGCAAGCAAGCAAGCAGCCTCGGCAGGGGGGACAGATCGTCGGACGAGGTTGGGGGTTGTGTGGTTTAACAAGACTGCTTTAAAATAGCCCGACTGCCCTTGAGAATTTCGCCAGATAACTATTGGCAAGATTACTTAAGGATCCCTCCATCGCTCTCCGACCTTGCCTGGGTCTAGATTCTAGGCTGTCCTTCCGCTCGAATCTTGACCTATCGCCACCCCGCTTTGCCCTCCAACGGCCCTAAAACCAACCTTCAGTGGAGCCACCCGGGTGCTTACCCGTGGAGATCTACCGCCTGAGTTCCATTAGCGACAGAAGATCGATCGATTTGCCATGAAACCTCCGGCCTCTCATCTCATGGATGGGATTTTATGGGCATCTGACTGAGTCAGGCACGCATAAGCTCGAGGTCATCAGGTGTTTTCAATTTCTAAAATTACCTATAAAGCACGAAGGGAAATAAATCTTCGCTGCTTGCATTTATAACATGTGCCTATACAGAAAAAGCAAGGTCAGGACATCAATGACGAAGTTATGATACGCTCACCAATTGATATAGCAGTTTCCCATGTTCAAAAATGCATCTACAGGTGGGAAAACCGGGAAAAGCAGTGGATGTTTTGCATAAGCTTTTAGGGTGGGTGGGTGCCTAGATAATGGAGCACTACCTAGGGAGCTTCGCGCCTCCATTTATCAACTGGTTGCTTAACAGTGACTGAAATACTCACTATCGCATGAGTTTATAGGGGCTCAGAAGAAAGGCTGGGAGATCGGATGCATTGAAAGATATGATGAGTACAGTTTTAAAGAAAATAATCAGAAATCTTGCCCTGTAATGCCTACCTCAACACTCGGTCTTCCTATTGAACTTGACCTAAAGACAGTGTGAATTAGTGTTATCGGTGCGATAACACAGTGACTTCCATTGGCTCGAGCTTCTTTTTTTCTTCGTCCTTTTCAAGCAATGCTATACAAATATACATGACTGTTTTCTTTTTTGAGTAATTGTTAAGCATCGACTTCAACATGTTCGAGAATACATGTACCCTTCCTCTGTCGGCAGATGTATTCGCAACAGCCCTCCACCCCACGGAACCCCTTCTGACCGTCGGTTTATCGAGTGGTCATGTCGAGACCTTTCGATTGCCATTTAGCTCTTCTTCCGACGACAATGCCGATGCCGATGGTGACACGAGCGTGCTAAGCGACGGAAAGAGTATGATTGAATCCGTCTGGCGCACTCGAAGACACAAGGGAAGCTGTAGATCCTTGGTCTACTCGCACGATGGCTCAGGTAAGCTTGCCATTAGCTTTGCTCTGACTGCTCATTGTTCGCCAAGCTAACCCGTCAAAGCTGTCTATTCAGCTGGAACCGATGCGCTGGTAAAGCACTTTGACCCCAAAACCGGTCAAGTCATTTCCAAATTCGTGATTCCTTCTGCAACTACGGTCCCCGATGCGCCGACCCTCCTCCACGTCCTGAACCCCCAGAGTCTGCTTCTTGCGACCGACTCAGGTGCCCTTCACATCATTGACCTCAAGGACGGCAAACTGGGAAAGAAGCCCGTTCAGACTCACTTCCCCCATGCTGACTACGTTTCTTCCATAACACCTTTGCCGCCCACTAGTGCCAGCACCAGCGGATTCCCGAAGCAATGGGTCAGCACTGGCGGTACCACTCTCGCCGTGACCGATGTTCGGAGAGGAGTTCTTGTGCGCAGCGATGATCAGGAAGATGAGCTGCTATCTTCCTGCTTCGTTCCCGGCTTGGGCCCTAAAGGACATCGCAACAACGGCGTTTTGGCGGTAGGATCCGGCTCGGGTGTATTGACCATGTGGGACAAGGGAGCCTGGGACGATCAACAAGAACGAATCATCGTGGATGGCGACAAGAAGGGCGGCGGCGAAAGTATCGATGCCATGGTCTTGGTCCCGCAAGAGTTGGGACTTGGCAAGAAGGTCGTCTGCGGTGTAGGTGATGGCAGCTTGCGTGTGGTCGACCTTGTTCTTCGGGAGGTGGACATTTCAGCCAATTTGCGTCACGACCATATGGAAAGCGTTGTATCGCTGGGTTTCGATTGCGAGAATCGCCTTATCAGCGCTGGCGGACGAACCGTAAAGCTTTGGGAAGAGCTATCTGCTCTTCAAGGAGGCAATGACGATGATGACGAAGAGGATGAAGACGACGACAGCGATAGCGATGATAGTGACGCTGGAGAGAATGGCAACGGCAAGCGAGCTGTTGATAGCGACAGCGACGACGATAGTGATGAAGACCAAGTTGCGGAGATGAAGCGTAGGGCCAAGCGACGCAAGGAGGCCCAACAAAGCAAACTCGGGCCCATGGGAGCTCACGGCGTCATGGGGTTTGAGGGCCTGGATTGAGTGGAATTTTTCGGCGATGAAAATGCTGTTACGATACCCCGCGTAGATACGATTAAGTAGTGCGATCAGACGGTCAGAATGGCCAGAGCGCAAATCATGGACGTCGATACATTTCATTACAAGTACAAGAAACAAAGATTCATGTTGATAGCCTTCAATTTTTCTTTGTCAAGCTATCTATCTAATTTGTGAAGAAGCCCACCCTAGGAGGAGGACATCCAACGACTCATGTGCAGTTGGTGGTCTTCCGAAACGAAGCACGATCACATGCATAGTGAAATAACCAAAAACCCATTCGTGTTGAGTCGGGAGAAGTATCCCTTGGCCGATGCTACACGACCTTCGGTGATAGTTCTTTGAGGCCCAGTAGCCTCATGTTTTGACCCGAGACCTAGTAGTCTCTTATGATGAGTCTTCTCGAAGCCCAGTAGCTTCGGAAAGTACAAGTGCACTTGTTCCATCCCGGAAAAGCGGCAGAAGCAGATACCTTGCCATTACACATGGCCCCAAGGTTTGCGCCTAAACCGGTGAATAGAGAAAGGACTTGAAGCGGCAGTGTCCCCAAAAACACTCTATCAGAGAATTATGGAAGACGAAGCCGGTGGTCTATGTCTTGCAGAGAAGGGCATGATGTCCCGGTGATGTCATGCAAAGTACTAGAAAACTGTGCAGACTGTGGGTCATGCTCCCTTCTCCATGATTCCTCTAACGCGTGAAGGGCGAGGCGAGGCGGGTGGCGTGCGTTATGCAAATATCGCACAAATCATTATGATCCCATATCCGAGAAATCGGCGTGACGTTGGGGATCCTGGTATGAGAATAGGAGGCTGAAAGGCTCCTCACAGGTACAAGACAGGTGATTTTAAAAAGAGATTTTAAAAAAGATATCCAGGTGGATAGGACCAGAAAGTGTTAAACGCCTGGAATGTGAAGGTAGCTCCAGCAGGCGTCCTCTGATTTGGGCTGCGTGTGGGCTCGAGCAAAGTCCTCCATGACTTTCTCATTGCTGGGCGCTGGAAATCGAGTTGGAGAGCTCATGGTGAGGTTGTCGTCATAAATGATAACTGTGGGAAGTATCCTAGTGCCGTGGCCGCTGCGCTTCTCTTCGGAAGATGAATCGCTTGGTCCTCCGCCTGGGTGTAGTTCACTTGCACTGTATGTTGTAGGGATGCAAATGTGAGGGATTCCTTTCCGAATACCAACAGCCCGGGCCAAAGTAACAGCAGAACCTCCCCCAACACTGATAACGCAATCTCGTCCAGATGCTTGGGCTGGCACGGTGGTATTAGATGAACAGAGAGCTCGACTGTCGAGATTGGGAATAATGGCTTGAATTTTGCGGGCAATATTTGATCTTGAAGGGCTCGACACAATGAGCGGTGAGGACAAGTGTAACCGAGCCAGCTCAGATGGCAGGCGATGAACGGCGTCAGGACCGACGACTAAACGAGGTGATGAAGAAGAAGAAGAGGAAGAAGGGCGTTTTGGTCGGCGATGTCGAGATCGAGAGGGTGGCCGCTGGACCGTGCCGGGCGGACCAGCGTGCGAAGATGGAGGAGACAAGTTGGTGGCTGGCGGCGTCACAAGAGCGGACGCCTTGAGGGCGAGAGCGTCGACAAGCTTGTCACGGATAGCAACAAGATCAGGGTCAGTGACTTTTCGTGGTGACAAACGATGGATGACGGTGGTGTAGTGGTGCATGAAGGGCGGCCGATGCCGGCTGTCCGGAGGTATCCAGCAGCGGTAGCGGTTATTGAGGTATATCGAGGGCCAACCTGCGCTACATCAATCAAGTGCCCAAAATGACAACAATAATGGATTGAAGACGAAAACTGGAAAAGAAGGAATCGATTGAGATTTGATGAAAGTTCAGAGATTCACAAGTTAGACACATAACACAAGGTGAGCTAGGGCACATTATTATGGGCAGATAGAATAGGCGTGACCTTGGACGAGACGAGACCAGACCAGACGTTTGAGTGAAATCCCTTAGCAGCACCTGTTTCTGCCTGTGAGAGGAAAGTGACCGTTTGTCGTGGGTTTTCGCCACAGAAAAAGACGCCACCTCTGCCTTTTGACTAGGGGAATAGGAGCTTAGGCGTGGGAAAACGGGAAATTTGATCTTTTTGGTTTTAATAATACATAAAAAAAGGGTCCAACCGATGGTCTTGGGGCCAAAGATGGGAATGGGGATGATCAAGTAGCAACGCCTTGTCTGTTTGGTGCCAGTCCCTACGTGAGACCCTGAAAAACTGATGCGAAAGGGGGCAAAAGGTGTATTGTTTCTGTCATGAATACGTCAAATGTGTAACGGAGGGGATGCTCTAGACCCCTAGAACCAACAGGGAGTTTATCCGTCCCAGCCGGAGGGTCGGCTCCGGTAAGTGGAGCAAGGATCGGAGACAAAGTCTCATGGTGACGGAGCAAGTCCGCCAATGAGAAGTGATACGAAAGACCGTGGTTGGCTGTGGGCATGAAAGGAAGAGAAAGGATGGGCAAAATCAAGAAACGCATCCCTTTGTGTCACAAAACCCATGTTGCCTCAGCGTTGGCACTGAATGGCGATGTGATTGGTTGTTTTTTCAAAGCTGTCGTCTGGTGGCTTCGATGAATGTACAGTAAGCACTATAACAGTTCGACAGAAGCTCGTCTTGGAACATTCTGCTCAATGACCTTAGGTAAGGAATGTACCCTGCCAAGTTGATCCAAATTTGAGTCGGGGAAGTCGCTGCGTTTCTGAACTATTTTCGAATAATGCTGCCGTGATGCAGGGACGGGTGAGTTGTAAACTGACCGTGACATCTGTTCTGTAACACCATGGTGTTGTACTTGTTGGAACGAAGAGTATCTCAAACTGTTTGTGGTTTCGGCAACTGACCGTTACATTTCTTTTGTGTATCTGGGAGGCCTCTAGCAAGTGAGAGGAAAATAAGGCAAGAGAATGGAAGGGAAGGGAAGAGACATGTTATATGTACCTAGGGAGCATATCAGACCTCTCTTTTCATGTTGCAATTAGAGCTGCAGAACTGACGCTTGCATCAGAGATCAGAGATGAGGCTCATTCAAGGATGGAGACCAAAGGCACTTTCTTAAGTAACAAAAACTCCATGAATACGGAGAGGCAGGCACATGGCGGCAGTCTCCGGTGCCTCCCGCCTTTAGCTCAAGCCAACCTGCCAGTCTGCCCCTCTGAGCAAGGGCCGTGCCTGATAATTCCTCTTGCTGGTCTTACAACACCAGCCCTTTCCTTCTTTTTCTTCTTTCTCTTCAGATCATTGTCGCATCAATCGCCAAGATCTATCTGCTGCGCCGGCGGCCTTTACACAATTCTATGACTTTGTCGCCGCCGCTTGGCCTAGACTCGCACCTGTGATAACATCTCCGACCCGGACCGACCGATCGATCGCCCTTCTTTCAGCTCTGTTCAATCATCTTCATCTTGGAGATGGAATTTACTGCGCAGTCGCCCGCCTCCGTTCTACCAAGAACGACAGGCTCTTAGCCATCACCACCGGACGCAGCCGACAGCCGATTTTACTCGCATTTCTATCTTATCTGATAAGCTTGTGGTTGGCCGACGGCTCATGGCCGAGCACTACTTCAGTATGCATATCTGCTAGCAAACTGTGGCGTCCAATGCATGCACACTGCAGATAAACTGCAACGAGTTGGGTGGTTCAATTCCGACGGTTGCTCCAAATTGGTGCCATTTCTTCACAGACTCATCCGATTTCGCAGACCGATTATCTATCAGCCTGTGGTTTGAGGCTTAGAATGATATCCAGACAAAGCTCAACAGGCGCTGTCCCTGCTCATGCTGGGTTTATCATCACAATCCTGGCCATGATAGACAGCCGAAGTCGCCTATTCCGTGGCGATGTGTGACAGCACCGGACGATGCCTCGGGGATGCGCCGATGCGCTATCTCATCCCTCCCCGATTCGAACCCAGCCCAATGGTAGCGACACGCCGTACTCCTCTGTTCGTCCCCCACGTCCCGAGGCGCACCTCCAATACCGGTTCCCCGACTGGCCGGCCTTGATAACAAAACAACCTTATTCATACCTCCCCATCGTGGAATCCGGGGTTGCATATTTAAAGGAGCGGTTGTGCACCATCATGTCATCAATATCAAGCTTCAGATTAGCATCGCATGTTTTCTTAGCTGACCTTGTCTCTTGACCTGCATCTCATCTCACCTCGCTTGGTGCTCTTGAACTCGGACCCGCAGACACCCACCCGCAGCCCCATCTCTAGCCATTTGTCAAGCATCTGGGGAACAAGAAGTGCTGATAAGCTATCTCTGGATCCACGAGTTATCATTTACAAGTCTTGGGTCACTAAGCCCAAAAAAATAACTCTGGTCACTCCCGAAAACGGCCCCGCGCGCTCGCCAATCACTTCAATTATATGGAGAGGCGTTAGAAGTATAAACCTTCATATTGCCCATATCGACTTTCAGTACTCGAGCCTTTCAAGCTTTCGTCAATCTCCATCCAGCGGTTGACATCCAAACCCTGTGTCTGTTGAGTTGATCGACACCAAGATACCTCTTTCGCTTGGACCCCTCGAGGATCAACGCTATCGACACCAAGCCATCCCAGCGTCGGCCTGTTTCCAGTTCCTTCATACAACTCCATCTAACACCTTCAACAATGGATGAGGATCAAGGGCCACGGTCTATTGCCCCCGAGCATGCGCCACCGAAAACTATTGCTCAGCGTTGCAATGGCCTCAAAAAGGCATTCACTACCAGGCATGGTCTGATTGGCGATTACGACTATGCCTTTCTCTTTCGCCCAAACCTGCCCTTTATGAAGAAGAGCGTCAACCCAAGTCCCTTCTTTGGTCTTAATGACAAGATGCCAGTTCTCTTGGGCTTGCTGCTCGGCTTTCAACATGCATTGGCCATGTTAGCAGGTGTGATTACACCGCCGATAATTATTAGCGGCAGCGCCAATTTACTACCTGAGCAACAACAATACCTCGTCTCAACCGCTCTCATTGTTTCTGGCATCTTCTCTGCAGTCCAAATCACTCGATTCAGGCTTTTTGGTACACAGTAGGTGTTGTTTGGTCGCGGCAAGAGTTTGGACTAACCACTATCTTAGATATTACCTCGGTACTGGAGTTTTGTCCGTAGTTGGAGTCTCATTCAGTGTTATTCCTGTCGCCCAAGGAAGTCTCACTCAGATGTACGCCAATGGCTTCTGTCCTTCGGATTCTGATGGAAACCCCTTGCCTTGCCCTCAGGGTTACGGAGCCATTCTCGGTACCTCCGCTGTGTGTGCTTTGATCAACATCCTCGTCTCTTTCATTCCCGCAAAGTACTTGCTGAAGGTCCTGCCGCCTATTGTCACTGGCCCTACCGTTATGCTCATCGGTATCAAGCTCATCAAGTCGGGTTTCTCCAACTGGATGGGTGGCAGTGGAGGATGCATGACTGCCACTGACGGCCTATTTGCTCTTTGCCCCAATATCAACGCACCCCGTCCTCTTCCCTGGGGGTCTGCCGAATTCCTGGGCTTGGGTTTCTCTGTCTTTGCTGCCATTATCCTGTGTGAGCGATTCGGTTCGCCCATCATGAAATCTACCTCGGTCGTGGTTGGACTATTAGTCGGTTGCATTATTGCTGCTGCTTGTGGTTATTTCGATCGATCCGGGATCGACTCTGCCCCCGTTGCTTCGTTCGCCTGGGTACACACGTTCCCTCTATCAGTCTACGGGCCACTCGTGCTCCCCCTGATTGCTGTTTACCTTGTCTGTGCCACCGAGGCTATCGGCGATGTCACAGCCACATGCGACGTTTCCAAACTCGAGGTGACCGGAAAGACCTATGAGTCTCGTATCCAGGGTGGCATCTTGTCAGATGGTATTGCTGGCTGTATTGGTGCTCTCATGACGATGACGCCTATGTCTGTCTTCGCTCAGAACAACGGTGTCATTGTCCTCACCAGATGCGCCAACCGCAAAGCTGGTCTTGCCTGCGCCATGTTCCTGATCATCATGGGTATCTTTGCCAAGTTTGCTGCTGCTCTCATTGCCATTCCATCAGCTGTTCTTGGTGGCATGACAACCTTCCTCTTCAGTGCTGTGGCTGTATCTGGCATGTCCATCATTGTCCGTGGCGTCCCTTTCACTCGACGCAACCGCTTCATTCTCACTGCTGGTCTGGCTCTGGGATATGGTGCGACGCTTCTACCCAC
Source organism: Fusarium sacchari (assembly GCA_017165645.1). Taxonomy (NCBI): domain Eukaryota; kingdom Fungi; phylum Ascomycota; class Sordariomycetes; order Hypocreales; family Nectriaceae; genus Fusarium; species Fusarium sacchari. Next base: position 122,836 of record JADANP010000040.1, on the reverse strand, counting down.
CTACTTTGATAAGATCTTCACATACGAGGGGGACAACCGCTCTCTTCAGGGTTTCCTCGACGCTATTGTTCTTGTCATGGAGACCGGTTTTGCGGTTGCTGCCATCATCTGTGTGATTCTCAACCTTACACTTCCCGAGGAGCTGGAAGATGATATTGACGCAGCCCGTTCAGCGACCAATGTCGTGATCCATGAGGATACAGAGCAACAGAACAAGGCCACAGCAGGCTCAAGCCGGGAGCATAGCATCGATCCGCAGAAGCAGGTTTGAATGGGTGTAGGAAGAAACGTATAAAAGTTCAGTAGGGTATAAGGGTTCTGATTATTTATGATAATTATCGAGTTATTTAAAATATGATTTCTCATTCGAAGGACCTCAGTCTCTGCAGATCCAAAGTGATGTTTATGAAACAGTGTAATCATTCCAATTTATCAGCCACTCTTCCTATCTGAGAGTCCCTCTCTCAGCTTTCCAAAAACGCCTGTAACCAATAACTACTCCATTACTCCTCGCCTCATTAGAATCATAAAAGCTCTCTTACACAGAGATACGAACTGAACTTGTAATTTCCGTTGTGTTCCCGCATATCAAATCCATCAACTTGTTACGCCATAGACCACATGAGATCTGCTCTCGTATCGCTGTTTGTGAAAGCTGTTCATCTGCCTCCTGTAGTTCTCTTGAACCTCTCCCCAGAGTCCGCGATGGCGTTCTTGTATGCACTTGAGCAAGTCGCCTTCCTTCTTGATCTTGCAGTGGCAAACGTTTGGTGTGCCACAAAACTTAGCTCGTGCCTGCGGAGTTGGAAATTTTATGCTAAGACGTTTGAGGTTGGGCCAGTTCACACTATCGCTCGTTGAGGCAGGGTTATTCAGCGCCAGCCGGGCCAAGTTCCAGTCCATCTCGCCGTCCGACGGTGACTGCTCATATCTTCGGGCTGAAAGAGGAGCATCGCCCTTTTTCTTCTCGATGGCGGCGATATCGCAGGATGCTCCATCTCTTCCGGATCGGCGACAGTTGCAGCGCTCTGGGTTCATGTTTGTTTCGTCGTCAATATGAACCGTCACAAAGGAGAACTTGTCTCCTTGTCGGTTTTGTGTGAACAAGACCAGCATCGGCTTCACTGGACGCTTGTGGAGGAGCCCTGTAGAATTTGTTCCTGTAGAAATACTAACGCTTCGAACATCGCTGTTGGACGAGTTACTGTTGCTTGAGACGCCACTTGATATACTGAAAGAACGTCCATTATTGGTCATAGTCGTACTGCTGGAGGGGGGAGGGAAGAGGGAGCTGGAGCGACGAGGAGATGGAGTTGATCCGACTGGCTTCCGTGGTGGAGACTGACGCGGCGGTCCTGGGACGGGGAAGAAACTCTGTCTTTCTACAGGTGATGACCCTATGGGCTCTGGAGAAGTTCTTCCCGGCCACGAGCCGTAGAACTTGGGCCCTGTGGGCTGTCTCTGTGTTATAGTTGGGAGACTTGGGTGACGACCAGGAGGGCCCATGGCGAAGCCGCCTCCACCGTTCCCATAAGAAGAAAGCGTTTGCGCCGGTGATGCAAACGGCCTGTTCCCTGAAAGGGGCGAGCTTGGCATCGCTCCAGAGGCAAGTGTCGATATGGAGTTTTGACGACTTGACGAAGCCTTGATGGTGTTGACTGCGGCATCGCTATTAGTAACAAGCGAGCCCTCGGTCGATTTGGGTATCCAGAGCTGAAGGCAAGCATTCTCCATGATTGTCTCTTTGACGCCACCGAGGACGAAAATGACTTGACAATCGTATTGCGTGGCAGATGCCCATGGCTTGAATCCAGTGACTGCTTGTTGGAACTTCAGTATATCAGCTCCGTCCATAAAATCTAGCCTTGCGATTCTCTCGTTCTGCCGTACGATGATCTCTTGTGTCATATGACTGCCGGTGGGCAAGGCGTATTGCGGGTTGAAGACCATTGTCGTAATATCGAAGTCAAATTTCTCAGCTGTGCAAGTTAGCATTTAACCCTGAGAAGAAAATATTCTACCAACTTTGCTGTCTAGGCTTGCCCGATGCCGCTTGAGCTGATCCAGACATGATGATTCTGAATCTTCGCCCATCTGCATCTAGCCTTCTTAGGAGCTTGGCTTTCTTCTCGATACCTGGACTGTAGTTCTGCAGGTTTCTGCTATCGTTAGGCTATGCAACAAAACGGAGGGTATTTCAAGCTTACACCTCTAGTAGTTGTTCCATCATCTCGTCTTTTGTAACAAGGTCAACAAGAGGGGCGGGTTCTTTCTCTGGCCAGATCGTGAACATGTCCCGCTTGAGCGTCGAAGTAATTATCCTTGGCGTCACCAACTCGCGGCCGAATCGAGCGCATTGAGATGATAAGTCCTACTCCCGTTAGTCTGCACCTTACAAATGATTACACACACGGCTTACATCCTCCAATTGCCGGGCATAGGATGGCCAGTGGGAAGTGTCCTTATCCGCCTCCCGCAAAGCAGGGGCCGCTTGAATTCTCTTGAAAATCCATACACACTTCAACAAGTTGAGATACTGGTCAACCGTCGGAACACGTTCTTCCACTACCATACCAGACTTAAAGTTGATTGTGCTCTTGTGAAAGTTCAGTATGAATGCATCCGATAACTCTGTGAGCTCAAAATCCTCCTCGATGCGATACTCGGGGTGACCGGTGAGCGCTGCAAACCGGAACTGTTCGTCCAAGTCCACGGGCACTTCTAGTAGAATAACACTGCGCTGCACCCTTTGGTCGAGGGCTTCATCGAGGTCAGGGATAAGAACTCCCATTAGACGGCGGATGTCGTGATGAGCAGCTGTGATGCGGTCCGCGAGGTCTCGATGCATGAGCTCGATATCTTGCCGTACTCGTAAAAGGAGGTCACTGAGCTCGTCAGCTTATGAAACAGTACCAACTGGGTTCACTTACACTTCAAACGGTTTCAGGACGTGTAGAATCTTTGAGTTGTGTAGCATGATCCTTTGGCGTAGTTGATCGGCTGCGGGCTGGACGAGTACGTTCCATTCCAAGTTGCGTAAAGGGTTGGTTCCTACACGATATCGATTGTTGGATCTGAGAAGCTCATTGCATTCTCGTAATGTCATCTCGTAGTCCCCAATGATTTGAATCAGTGACGTCCTGTCCCATCGTAGCCTTGCTGGTGCACCTTGACGTCTTTGACTCTGGAGTGAGTCGTCTGCCCATGCAACTACCCTGCTGAGGATATCGAGGTTCTCGGCGAGGCCTCTAACGTCTCTTCCAAATTCTTCATATTGTTTTGCTGCCATACAGTCAGAACGACGTTACATCTACTAGAGGCAAGGGTGAAGGATTGTGTGATCGCCAGGTACATGTACCTATTCACGAAGGTAGACATTCAATAAAAGCAGTGCGTTGACGAAGCCCCGCAAGGCATACCTTGCAGAAGAAACAAAGGTATCGCGCTTGGGTCACTTACTTGCATTATGTTCTTCAGACCAGCCATAGCGGTAGACTTCCCAGGCTAGGCGCCCGAGGCTGATAAGGTCTCCAACCTGGAGAGGGCCTGCCATCGAACGCTGCTATGGTTTATGTTACAAAAGGGCCTCAGATGGCAGGGACCTGGGCTTGAGAGAAAAGCTAAAAGACGATCACTTGGAGAAATGTAGCCGTTGATGGGGCCAAAGCAGGTTGTGGACGAGTGACGGGCAGCAGTATCTTATGAATATTGTTAATGGGGCTGTTGCTTGAGAGGCCAACGGAAGAAGTGTGACTGACCTTCACCCGGGACGGCCTAATTGGTATGAGTAACACCCACACGCTCGCCCCAAATGAAAGAGATGCAAGGGCCAGATGAGTCTCTGGGAGAGAAGATAAGAACGCAGTATGCAAGCTCTGTACGGGGGACGCGTGCAGTCCGGAGTGGCTGGCCAGGGCTGATCCAAAATCGGTGAACCTCGCCGCAGAAAGAGAAGAGAGCTCTCCCCAGGCACCGATGAGAGACTGACACGGAGGCGTGGCTGATTCGGTCAGTCAACAGGGCACCGATTACCGATATGGGCTACCAGCGCGAGCATGCGGGGTGGAGGGTCAGGAACGGACGATAGCTTGCTTGCTCTTATCAAAAAGCATGCACCTAACTGCTGGAGCTTTGGTAGTTGGTGAGCAGCATGCTTCTTCTTCTTAGTAGCTGTGATCCAGGTCGGACATATGACGGAGAACACAAGATGATCGATCTTGTGGCATCCCAAGTCAAGTCGCACGTCCCCAAGCTTCAGACAGGTTATCCCGAGGATGAGGTTTGGGTACCCGGGGTTCTTTCAGCTCTGGCTTGGCATGTCTGTGAGCCATGTCTGAGATGCATCGGGGCTGTGTAATGCAGGGTTGGCAGATTGGCTGTTCAAGCGATAAAAACGGCGCTAGAAGTGCAACGGCTAGCGCTGCGGTTTTTGATGTGGTTGGAAGGTATGGACAAGGCGTTTTGGTAGGCAATAAGGCTGTCGAATTCTTGTCTAGAGTGAGGGGAAGTCTGCCTAGAACGACCAGCCCCTGCAGGGAGTTGATAAGGTCACACGATGGTGATGAGGCTTGAAATCCGCTCTTTGCTTGGTTAGTCTGCCCTTTTGGGCTGATTGCTCTACGCCCGGCTTTGGTGTGATCGTCGAACCCTGCCTGCATGAGTTTCGAGAGCGTTACTTAATACCCATGGTCCCAGGTAGCCGTGTAGCTCATATCGTACGTAGCTTGCTCTTTGCCATCGTTTGTATCATTTCCGAGAGCTTGTTGACTCGTTGCCAACTTTGGCTTCGAATTGACGTGTAAGCTGGTTCCCAGACCATCTCCAGCCTTTCGTCCTCTTTGACCTGCAGCTTTCGGCTGCATACAGACCACACAATGAACGACTTTGCAGCATACCAGGAGCACAGCCGTGAGCCACCACGACGCGAAGAGCCAGAATGGGACAGCGACCGTTCCGTGATCTTTAGGGAGACCGATAATCCCAATGGCATCTTTACATCAGCACCCAAGGAAGCGTTCAAGCTAGGGTACTTTGATGTCATGTGCCTGGTTCTTAACCGGATGATTGGTGAGTTTCCATTGCGCTGGGGAGTTCTCCGATACGATTCCTCGAGTTATCGCAAAGGCATTTCATGTTGGATTTGGTGATGTTGTGTTGAAGTTGAATTTAAGTTGAGAGCCCAGAGATCAGATGCGACCCAAGTGGGGAAGTCTGCTTATATCAAGATCCATGGCTCGCTCCTTCTGGCCCAAGCTTGAGTTTCCATGTGTCAGAACAATGCAGCTTCTCTACTGGGGAAGTTGATCTTCATCATTCATTTCATTTCTTATGCTCTCATCACGATGTTGAAACTTGGTGGTTACATCTGGAGCGGAAATATGGCCTGGAAACGCCATGAGGCTCTACAACCAAATCGCTAACGCTCATCACAGGAACCGGCATCTTCAATTCGCCTCAGAGAGTAATGGAAGGAACCCGTTCAACGGGCGCATCTCTTCTCCTCTGGCTGGCGGGCATCATATACTGTCTCTCAGGCGTTCATGTCTACATAGAGTACGGTCTCAACGTTCCCCGCTACACCATCAACGGCATTGAACAGAGCGTACCTCGCAGTGGTGGTGACCTCAATTACCTCCAATATGTCTACCAAAAGCCAGCATATAGAAGAGGTACCGTACTCTTGAGTACATGCATGTTCGGATTCTGTTTCATTGCTCTCGGAAACATGGCGGGCAACTGTATCAGCTTTGCTACGCGAGTGCTATACGCATCTGGCAATACTGACCCAGCTCCTGGAGCAATCAGGGGTATTGCTATCGGAATAGCAATCCTCACCTGCTTCATCCATACCTTCTCTCGAAGGGCAGGCATTCTTCTCAACAATATGTTGGCAATCATCAAAGTCATGATCCTCCTACTCATTATCGTGACAGCTATTGTGGTTGGTGCCGGAGCTTTAAAGACTACCAAGGGTGAGAAGGTCAAGAACTATATCTCGGAAAACACTCAGCCATCTCGTGCCTTTGCAGACTCTGGTGATGCTAATGGCTATGCTCACGCTTTCTTGGCCATCATCTTCAGCTTCTCTGGCTTTGAACAACCCAACTATGTCATGGGCGAGATTAGCCGGCCAAGGCGAAAGCATCCGATCGCCATGATGCTTGGTGTCGGTATTGCCGTTGTGCTTTATATGGCTGTCAACATCTCATATGTAAGCATCGGTTCCCTTCCCTGCGCTACCATGTTCTAACCCTCCTCAGATGGTTGTGGTCCCAGAGAAGGCTCAAATAAGCACCAACGTAGCGCAAGAATTCTTCGAGAGAACTCTCGGCTCCCTGACCGAAGATGAGACTGGCCAGCGCATCTTCAACGCTTTCCTTGCGATATCAAGCATGGGTAACATCATCGTGATGACTTACACCGCTGCACGGGTAAAGCAAGAGATCGCCAAGGAAGGCATCATTCCCTACGCCAAGTTCTTTGCTCAAGACGGCGACATCTCTTTGGGTCGATTGCTATCATGGTTCAAGAAGAAGGGTATGTTCAGTTCTCTTCTGAGCACACGTTGGCTCTCTCCCGAAGACCACAGAGAGAAAACGCCTGTTGGTGCCTTTGTCTTGCACCTTACATCCTGCTTCATTCTCATCTTCGCCACTTGGGGTATGGACTACTTCAATTCATACACTCTACTTACAAGTCTGAGCGCATATGTCATCAATGCCTTCTTCGGCATATTTCTTGGCCTTGGTATCCTGATCCTCCGATTCAAGGGACCACCACAAACAGACAAGGATGAGATTCACAGCCCAGCAGCAGTTCCCCAGACTTGGCGGCAGATGACTGGTAAGCATATCAACCCAACGCTCAGCGTTATATGCGCAGTTGTATACGTAATTGGTGGTTTGTGGCCCATTGTCACTATCTGGATCAAGCCCTCAACACCACAAAGCCTCCAGTGGTGGCTTGTCCCAGTCATCACATGGTCCGTCATCGGTGGCAGCATTCTCTGGTTCCTCGGCTTCGTCTCTTTTGCATGGCGCCGGAAGCAGAAGAGGAACGAGATCTTTGTCGTGGAGAAGAAGCCCGAGTTCGAAAGTGCTGATGGTTCTGACGACTCGGGAGAGAAGTCGGGCGGTTATGTGCTTGTACACGAGACAGTGTACCTGAGTTGGATCGCAGGGGAAGTTCATGAGTCAAGAGGGACTGGCCGAACAGGCTTTGATGAACGTGCAGACACAATACCGGTGCCTGCGGCCAGTCGATATGCTGGCACTGACTTTGAAGCATTTTATGAGGACAACCACCAGGGTGCAGCGCCAACAACGGGGTACAATACCGGATATAGGCCATGAGTGGATGATGATTTAAGTACATATGATAATGAAAAACATGTTTATGATAGGTTGATTATATGCGACAGTGCATGGCATGACCTTGTGAGTGTGTTATTTGACAGTGAAGCGGCAACAAGATTCATCTTTTGTCCTTCCTCCACATAAGCTACCACGGAAGAAAAGGTGCTGAACTGGAGTGTTGTGTTTTTGATTAATCTTTCGAAGAAGGCAGTACTTGTGCAGTAGGTTCCTAATGTTTTGGTGAAATTGTTCGATTCGCAGATATAACATGGTGATGATGTAGGGTAGCCCGAACCTATGGAACCCGCAATGCATTTGACTGTGCCCTTTTCCGTGAAGAAATCATCACTGTTGGACTCATGCTGGCCTAGCTGTTGGTAATGAAGCCATGTCTTGATCTACTGTCGTTTTGACACCTTGAGCCATATCTCGAGCTGTAAATGAGGTTGCGATCATTTCATGCACCCACCCACGGGCTATGGTACATCAGGCACAACATTGCGCGCCACAAACAGAAGGATAGCTTTCAAGATCATAGTAATTGGTTAAGATCACAAAAAATAAGTTGATTTATTTGGTATTCCTTCAGAGCCACCTCCTGTAAACACAGCGCCGCCAACCCCGTCCTTTTAGCCAACATTATCGCCGGTAATTAAAATGGTCTATTGCCGTTCAGTGTGCCACGTTACGTGTGAGAAGTCGAATGTTGTCCACAAATCCTTCCACAAGCTCTTGATAGCGGTGTGGTCTCGAGCTCGCTGCCTTGCTCCCTTGGTCGATCAGTAGCTTCGAGTCGAGTTCAATCTCAAGTTCATGCTCCTTCTCTTTTACCTGCAATATTGTTAGTTGAGCCGAAATGCTGTCTGGGGCTCGGGAACTTACTCCGTGGCGATCTTGTATGACCTGCGTGAGGTCAACCTGGTAGGGTCCGTGTGTGTAACTGAGTCGGTCCTTGTTTCGCTCAGGGTTTTCCCCACGATCACGATTTGGAAGCTGCTCCAGTTCTTCCACCGAACCGTCCCAGTTCATTTCGAGGTTGATACTGATTCGACAATCCATCGGCAACATAGGGAAGTGAATATCAAGGTCAGATACGCGTGCCTTGATGATCTTGGCAATGACCTTGTTGTCCTTTTGGTTGTATGTGACTCTTACGCGGACCGCTCTTCGCGAACCCAGTCGGCTTCGTACGCATCCAGGTATCCTTGCTTGTAGATCTGGTGGAATCTCAAAAAACCGGTCTCTTTCTCTCCGGTGCAGAGCAACGATAGGTACACGTTGGCTGCCAGCTGGATTCATGGGATGTGTGATTTTGACTAGTTCGTTTAGGTAGTCATTCATCTTCTTGTGTGAGCCCTAAAACACCATTAGCAACGTTAAGAATGAGCAAGATGCCGAAACACTCACTTCTGTCATGCTACTCTTAAAAGCTACACGGCTGTTGTCCATCAAGACGCATTCAGACGCAATACCTCGATCAACCCGTTGATTGGTATCTCTGTCGATGAGAGTGCCCAATTTCGCTTCAATTTCAAACTGGATACCGCGACTACTGATTTCTCTCATATCTGGAGTGTTAATAACATTGAGGAAGAGGAAATCGGCCACTTGTCTTGACACGTCCTCAAAAGGTTTGAGGCCAGTAAGACTCGGTTCCCAAGGTCCGAGAATCTCTTGGGGGCCTGGTTCAGCAGCAGGAACGTGAGGAGGAGGGTTGCCTCGGTTCGTCTCTGGCGAAGCATGGCGGCTGGGACGGGCGTTCTCCTTCTTTCCGTTGAGATGTGAATGGACTCTCTTTTGCAGCACGAAGTTTGCATTTGTAGGCATGCTGTTCATTTTTCGAGCATCTTGTGCCCAGATAGGCGGCTGTGAGTAGCGTCTTCGCTTTTTGACCGCCGCAGCTGTCGGTACACTGGAAGAAGCCGACTCAGATTCGCGCTTCACAGCAACGCCGCCGTTAACCTCGCTGGGCTTCATTCGTTTCTCCTCGGGCTCTTGTCTGGGACTGTCACGATCCTCAAGCTTGCGTTTGGCTGGAGTTGCCGCGCGTTCTGTGTCGATAGCCATTGGCTGGGTTGGTTGGGGTATAGGAGCCGATTGAGCTAGCTTGGCTTTGGCGTCTGCTGCCGCCGCTGCAGCAAGTGGATCGTGGTTGCTTTGGATCGACGGAACTCGAGATTTGGGACTGACAGATGGGCTGGGAGCTCGTTCACTATGCGATTGGGATCGTCGGTGTATGTCGGGAGCGGGCGAACTGTAGCTGCTAGATATGCGCTTCGCGTGAAGCGGAGGCGGAGGTGAGCTTTGTACTTGTGCTTGTACCTGTGCCTGTGCTTGCGGTATGGGCGCTCCAGTGTAGGAAAGTCTTTGTTGGTAAGGGCTGGAAGGTTGTGCAAAACCGCCTGTGACTGATGCTTGTCGAGATCCGGCAGACAGAGGAGGACCAACAGGCGTGGGTGGTTGCGAAGGTTGACGATTGTATTCGGCAGGCGGTGGGCGCGAAGCTGTGACAGGACTACCTTGTGCAAAAGAGCTGTAAGGATGATGTGGTTGAGCGGATGTTGGAGTCGGAGTAGATTGCGCAGAATGACTAGCTGAGGGAGGACGCTGATTCAGATATTGCTGAGCCTGTGGGATAGAGCCTTGTGGGTGTTGTTGCTGAGCCGGAGGATAATGACCAGGTGCATGGCCTGGTGGCACGCCTTGTGGGCCCTGAGAGAAGCTTTCTCGAGTTGCGTATTGAGTAGGTGAATATTGGTGCCGTTGGACTGGACTGGCCATCTCCCCAGGGGACTGAGTTGGTGGAAAAGGATAGCCTGCGGCAGCGGCTACGGCCGACGGAGTCGTTGATGTTCGATAAGGGGATTGGCCTGGAGTCTGGACGCTTGGGGACCGTGGATCGTGAAAAGAGCCCGTTGGCTGTAGCGGAGGGGGTGCAGGACGTCCTGGATATGGCCCGGGAGCCTGGTACGGAGATTGTGGTGGATACGCACCGGGCGGTGGTTGATGGGGAGATGGGTGAGGATGCGACGGTGGCCGTGACTGAGCGTGATGAGGATGGCCAGTGTGCGGAGGATATTCTTGGGGCATCGGTTTGCCTGGTGAAGGTTGCGGCGGTGGATGGCGGCCGTACTCGCGATAGTACGGAGGAGGAGCGGGTGCTTGGGCCGGACTCTGCGATGGTCGTTGCATCTGCTGGGGGTGAGGTTGCTGCTGCTGCTGCTGCTGCTGATGTAGCTGCGGCGGCGGTTGCGGTTTCGGCGCAGGTTTGGCCGGAGCGCGATCGCCGCCATCAGACGTATTAAGAACTGAGCGGAGATCCATGGCGATGGTGTCGTGATGAGGGGAGAATAAAGATTCTGCGACGACACGACGCCTCGAAGTTTCGGCGCGATGGAAGACCACAAAACAATTGCAGCGCAGGTCGCTTGTCTTGGACCAGGTAGTCGACGCGGCGGGAGCGCAACTGAGTACGGACAGATGGTGTCCTCAACTGATATAGATCTATGACGCTGTTGAGGCGATGGAAGACGTTCGTTGTCGCGCGAGGAGGATTGCGCGGGTGGACATGGATGACTGGTTGGGATGTTTCTACGTCGCCATGGCGAGGCTGCCACGCTGTCGAATTGACGATTGACGATTGGCGAATAGAAATCGCGTACAGAAACAGATGGACGCGGCTGAAAGATGGTCGTTCGGATGATATTATCGACGGATCGTGTGCGCTGGAGGTTATTCGCGCCTTGGAATAGTTCTAGTGATTGATTAATATTTGTGTTGGTGTCCTGTCGTCGTTTTCTGGCGACAAACAAAGATGGACAGGCGACAGCCTGACGCTAGAGCTCCAGGGATATGCCTACGGGCGGTACTACCTCACTTAACTCAACTGTAGTCTGTACGTACTGGATATGGCCCAGGGTCAAATTTTATCAGCGATAGCGTTCCCCAAACATTTTTTACTAGCAGTACATGCGCCGTGCTGCGAGCTCAATGGAGATCTAGGTACCGATCATCAACCCCCGGAGAGGCTTAGCATTACGCAAATCAGGTTAGCGAATTAAAGATGAGACACGCTACTTGTCACTTTTCCATATGTCCCGAGATGAATTGCACCAGACTCAAACGCCAGGGTCAGACTCCGATTCCTGTGGAGGGTCAAGTCCTTTGCAATCTCCTTAAGCTTAAAGGACATCAGCCTTATCAAATCAGCATGTTTATATGATCTTCGTATAAGCATTGGCTTACTCCAAAAACTCCCATGGATGTTTCTCATGCGAAAGGAACTTGCATTCGACGTCATAGTTGAGTTACGAATCAGGGGTAGCGGAACTCCATGGGTTTTGGAGTTCAGCTTCACAATAGCAACATAAGCGCAAACGCTGGCCACAAATTCATTGAAAAGGGTTTGCGGCAGTACGTGCATTAGTAGCATCGTATATACTGTACATCGGAATCTAGTCAAAGTTGGTCCAACGCTGATTGTGTATCACATGAAGCTCTCTAGCTTGCTAGTCCAATGCGGCTGAGGTCAGCGTTAGGGCAGCCTTTGGGAGCAAGAAACATCAAACTTTGCTACGGGGCATCAAAGTAAACTCACCAATAGGTATTCTAAACTTAAGCTAACCTTATGCCGAGTTACCTAAGTCTTTTTGCCGTTTAGGATTGAGATCCTGAGTCTCCCAGGGCAGACCCTCCAGTCTGTAATGCCCACGTTAGCCCAGGTAACAGACAGCCGTGTAAGAGTGGTGGTGACATTTGACAGATAGTTCATTTGAGCGACATCCTCCCTCGTATCGCCAAGGAGTAGGATAAATATCCAGATGATTTCCATGAAATGGAATTCTCTGATCCCCATTAGGTAGAAGATATCAGCCATGTTCATCGCCCAAGTCACATGTTTTCTCCTGCTCAGTTACACCAGAGACATCCAGCAGTCACGTGCTTGTCTAATAGGAACGGGAGCTTAGTAATTTTGCTCCTGCCTGGAGCTCTCGTTGGCCCGTGCACCTACTGCAAGGCAGAGCTGTGCCTGACGTGGACCTTTCTCGGAATGACCCTGCTGGAGCAAAACACCAACCAATTCATCGCCTCCGACTCTTGCAATTCTCTTGACATCTCCTTTGTTTCTGCACAAACTTTCTAATTCCGTCCCCAGGCCCTGTTTATGCCATTGGGTCTATACGGAAATAACGCATTCTCTACTACTCGACCATTCTTACCCCAGCAACCTCTAGTATCGCCGCTCGCATTGCTACGGACCTCTCTAGCACGCCCGCACGATCCCTCATACTCTGTCAAGATGCCCGGTATCGTCTCGGCCACCGGCGTTCTCGCCTTCCTTACCGACGAGGAGCCCGAACTCAAGGTCTTCGCTCTGCAGACCCTCAACGACGATATCGATACCGTCTGGACTGAGGTCGCTGCTGTGTTGACACAGATGTACGTCATCTTCGCGTCTCGCCTTTCATGGTGTGATAAGCTTTGCTAACATTGTCTCCCAGCGAGGCACTCTACGAGGATGAGTCCTTCCCTGAGCGTCAACTCGCTGCTCTCGTCCTTGCCAAAGTCTACTACCATCTCCAAGCCTACAATGATAGCATGGTCTTTGCCCTCGCCGCCGGCGATCTTTTCAAGCTCGATTCCCCTGGCGAGTTCGAGGAGACCATTATTTCTAAATGCGTCGACCAGTACATCGCAGTGAATGCTGCGAAGAAGGCGGCTCCTCAGGCTTCAAAGAACATCGAACTCCCCGAGTTGGCTACCACCTTCGCGAGTGGCGCCGAGGGTGCTGTCATGTCGCCCACCACACCTTTCTCGCAGACAACACTACCTCCCAAGTCTCTTCTTTCCCGCGACTCGATCGACAACACGATGATCGAGGCCACCTTCCAGCCTGCTTTTAAGCAAGGACGCTCTGGCTCTATCGCTGAGCTCCCCGACCAGGCCACCAGCTCGCTTCAAAGGGTTGTTGAGAGGCTTTTCGAAAGCTGCCTAGATCAGGGCCGCTACCGGCAAGTGGTGGGTATTGCGGTCGAGGCCAAGAAACTCGACGTCCTTCGAAGCGTCATCAAGCGCGCTAGCGATGACGAAAAGAAGGCCAAGTCTAACCCTCTCGAGAACTCTCCTGGCCCGGCAGAGGATCTCATGGAGTACACATTGGGTATTTGCATGGACATTGTCCAGGAGAGGGCCTTCCGAACCGAAATTCTGAGGCTAATCCTCGATCTCCTCAACGATATTCCCAATCCTGATTACTTTGCCATCGCGAAGTGTGTCGTTTACCTTAACTCAGATGAGGAAGCATCTCGCATGCTGCGCAGTCTTGTTGAAAAGGGCGACCGTTCTTCCATTGCCAACGCCTACCAAATTGCTTTCGACCTTTACGACAACGGTACACAGGAATTTCTCGGCAAGGTTCTTGCATCACTCCCAGCTAGCAAGCCTGTCAAGAAGGAGTCAGAGGAGAATGTTGAACAGTCCAAGGAGAGCGAATCTCTGCTTCAGAATAAGCAGGAAGACCCCGAGAACGAGCTCCCTGAACCAGTATCCAAGGCTTATTCCAATATCCGAGAAATTCTTGATGGCAGCAAGACCATCCGTCTCAACCTTGAGTTCCTCTACCGCAACAACAGAACCGATTTGAGCATCCTCAACAAGGTCCGCGACAGCCTCGAGGGCCGAAACTCCATCTTCCACACTGCGGTCACGTTTTGCAATGCCTTTATGAACCAAGGAACTACAAATGACAAGTTCTTCCGCGATAACTTGGAGTGGCTGGGCAAGGCAGTCAACTGGTCTAAGTTCACAGCGACTGCCGCTCTCGGTGTTATTCACCGTGGAAACCTTTCTCAATCTAGAAAGCTCCTCGAACCTTATCTTCCCCGACAAGGTGGCCTCAGCAGTGGCTCTATCTTCAGCCAGGGTGGTGCTCTCTACGCCTACGGACTGATCCATGCCAACCATGGAGCCGATGCTCTGGACTACCTCAAGGAGCAGTTTGGTCAGGCTGAGGAAGAAGTCGTTCAGCATGGTGGTGCTCTGGGTCTGGGTATTGCTGGCATGGCCACTGGCGACTGGGAAATCTTTGAGAAGCTTCGAGAAATCCTGTTCCAGGATTCTGCACTCAATGGAGAGGCTGTTGGTTTGGCTATGGGTCTTATCATGCTTGGCACGGGAAATGTCAAGGCTCTGGAGGATATGATTACCTATGCGCACGAGACCACTCATGAGAAGATTGTCCGTGGTCTTGCTATTGGTATGGCACTTATTATGTTTGGTCGCCAAGAAGGAGCCGATGTTCTTATCGAAGGACTCCTCAACGACCCTGATCCCACGCTGCGATACGGTGGTATCATGACTGTTGCTCTTGCCTACTGCGGCACCGGTAGCAACAAGGCTATCCGAAAGCTCCTTCATATTGCTGTCAGCGATGTCAATGATGACGTCCGTCGTATCGCAGTAATGAGCCTGGGCTTCATCCTCTTCCGCAAGCCCGGAAGCGTGCCTCGTATGGTTGAGCTCCTCTCCGAATCATATAACCCTCACGTGCGATACGGTTCCGCCATGGCCCTGGGTATCTCATGCGCTGGCACAGGTCTTGACGAGGCCATTGACCTGCTCGAACCTATGATGAAGGACCCCACAGACTTTGTCCGACAGGGCGCCCTCATCTCTCTTGCCATGATTCTTGTTCAGCAGAACGAGGTCATGAACCCCAAGGTTTCATCGATCCGCAAGACTCTGAAGAAGGTGGTTGGCGACCGTCACGAGGATGCCATGACCAAGTTCGGTGCTGCTCTCGCGCTTGGTATCATTGACGCAGGTGGCCGCAACTGCACTATCGGCCTTCAGACCCAGACTGGCAACCTGAATATGGCTGGCATTGTTGGCATGGCTGTGTTCACACAATATTGGTACTGGTTCCCTTTTACCCACTTCCTGTCGCTAAGCTTCTCTCCTACTTCCATCATTGGACTTGATCATGATCTTGAGATTCCCAACTTCAAGTTCCACTGTGCTACAAGGCCTAGCCTCTTCGATTACCCTCCTGAGCAAGAAGTCAAGACCGAAGAAGGTCCTGCTCTGATTGCCACCGCAATTCTATCAACAACTGCGCAGGCCAAACGACGAGCGCAGAAGAAGGAGCGTGCTCAGCGAAGAGAGAGCATGGAAATCGACGCCGCTCCCGCTAAGAGTGGTGGCGACAAGATGGACGTGGATGAGGACAAGAAGGCGGATGAGGCTAAGGACAAGAAGGAAGAGCAAGAGAAGGAAACGGCTGCTTCCGCCGATACCAAGAAGAAGCCTGAGAAGGAGAAGGTTGGCTACGAAATCGAGAACATGACCCGAGTTCTTCCTGGTCAACTGAAGTATATCAGCTTCCCCGCTGGCCGGTATAAGCCCGTCAAGAAGGTGAGCATACAAGTCTTTCTACGTCGTTTGCATTGCTAACATTTACAGCCTACTGGTGGTCCCTTGCTACTGCTTGATAGCGAACCCGAGGAGGAGAAGAGTTTACTTGAGGAGAAGCTCAAGAAGGTCACAACGGAACGGGCCCCTGTGGCTGGTCAACAAACTGGACGAGGCGGGCGAGGCGGGGCTCAACGTGGCGTGCTTGATAGTCTTGCCGAGTCGAGAGGAGGAGCCAACAGCGCTATGCTCGGACAGTTGCTTCGCAACCAAGGCCGATCGCCATTTGGTTTGCTCGATGCTGAACCCCAGACTCCTGGTGGTAACGCCTCAGGCGCCGCTGCTGCTGCGGGTGTACTGACCGCCGTCGATGAAGACTCTGAAGACGATGAGGAGGCCCCTGTTCCTAAGGAGTTCGAGTACTTCACTGATGCTGGGGAGGATGACGATGAAGATGATGAGTAGGTGTGAATATGTCTCGGGACAGTTCAAAAGCGAGGACGATACAGTGTAGATTGTTGGATTGTACACTTAGAAGGGCAGATCAAGCGGATAGAGCGGGTACGCGGCGACGGCTGATGTATAATATGCCTAGGGACGATGTATTCACTTAGTCGAGAATAGAATTGGGTGGTCTGCCACCTGTGATATTATTTTGTCATCAACCCGAGATTGTAGTCATGACGAGATATGTCTACCATGTTCCAGCAGGCACCAGATGTACCGTGTAGACAGACAGTGCTCACAAGCGCATACACTGTGCGCTGATATCATGCTTCGTTTCTTTTTGTGGCTGCCCCTCCATCATCATTGCCCCACGTTCAAGTTTTTGCCCAACTTTACCTTCCACTTCAACCACACAACCACCAAGCAAATCCTGACGAACAAACACACATTTCACCATGGATCCCCTCGAAAACATGGCCGGCGGCCCTGTGCCTAAGAACTTTGATGCTGAGAACGCCCAGAACAACGAAGACGTACGCACCCTACCCCACGAACGATCTGAAGCAGCCCTCCATTCAGAAACTAACAAGCTTGCCAGATCGAGAAGCAATTCGCCGTCAAAGTCGTCCAGCACATGCAGACCTACTGGTCCATCCTCGAGCGCGTCAAGGGCTCATCCCTCCGCCTGACAAAGATCGACGACGAGATCATGGAGCACCTCAAGACCGACTTCCCCGAGTTCGACCCCGCCGCCAAGGTAGACGAGGACGAGATGAAGAGCAAGGCCGGCAAGGAGCGCTGGCGAAAGTTCATGATGGCGTATGAGAAGAAGGTGGACGATTACAACTTTGGTACCATGGTGCGCGATAGACCCGACGTTGAGTACGAGGAGGATACCACGATCTTTGTGCCTCGTATGCAGTTTTACGCTCTTGAGATTGCACGGTAGGTTTCCAATGTGCTGGGATGGTGCAGATTGAAGCTAACAAGAGTAGAAACCGTGCTGGTCTGAATGACTGGATCTACGAGCAGGCTCAGGCTCAGAAGAACAAGTCCAAGTAATCAAAGACATGAAAACGAAGAACAAACAACAGCAGCTCTACCAAGTGAGCCATGCGTACATCCACGGCGCCGGGCCTTGAGCCCATATGAACCCTTGCAGGACAGGGAACAGCCTGAGTGGACTTTCTGGGCGAGGACGATACAAGACGCCAACGATCTCTGCAAATCATGATCACGAATGTACGATCCGAGAATTGAATCTGATGGGTTTTCATGTACTGGAATATTCCTTGATACCCTTAGAAAAATATGGCATCAAAGTTTGGCTCCATCTTGATACTCTCAAGTGCTCACCTTAGGATAGGCAACTCGGAATTGAAAAGTTGACATTTTGCGTCTGAATGGCCTAGAATATGATTCTGGAGTGAAGTGAAATCGATATTTATAAAGTCTCCAATATTTGGATGTGATTTCATTGTGTTGAGGGCAAAGTAGGGTTGTTGTGATCCTCAGAATTTGCAAGACTCGGTGTCTACACACTGACTGCATACATTATTCCACAATTCAAGCATAGTTGAGCCATGTATCATTATATTGAACCTGGAACTTCTGCTCTCAACGTTAAAATTGACTGTATGAGGATCATCTCATTTCCATTCTCAAGCCAACATTACACTTTGAGAAACTCATCAATGTCCACCCTCTGAAAGTAGTTGATGTGTCCAAACCCAACCCAGTGTTGCGCAAGCCGATCGTGACTTACGAATATAAGCTGACTCTCAATGTACCGGTCTGTCTTCGTTAGCGCAAGTTCATTTCAAGGCATAGACCAAGTAAGACAAGGACTTGTTCATGAATTCTTACCTGAGGCGAATCCTGTATTTGCAATATGTCCTTTGCTGTGAACTGCTCTCATTCCCTGGAAGCAAGGATCTACCGGTGGACCGTCGACGACACCATTGGGTCCAATGTCATCAGCTACAAAGGTGATTTCACCCCGCGGAACGTTGGGATCACCAGTCAACTTAATAGCCTCCAGCCGTCCCTGAAATGTCCGCCCTTCAGTCCGTCTCGCTTGCCACGCTTCATCACTCTCGGAGTCTCGTCTTACAAGACCGAGTTCTTCATCCGTCGCGCTGGTCTCATCGTCAGGTTGGTGTACAAGCAAGAACTCGCAACCATGGGTACTGTAATCGCCGACCCAAATCCCCCTCCACGGCTTCAACACAGTCGGCGTGTATAACTTGGGATCGAGGGTGGAGTACGTGATGAGCTCCTCGCCGACGTGAACGTTGGGCATTCCGCCGTCGACTGCGGTGCGTGATAATCTTAGCATATTGTATATACCACCCAAACCAGCTGCCATACCGATTCGCGATAAACCGCCCGCCATTTCCATCCATTGGCGAATACGGAAAAACCGCTCTGATACTTCTTCGCGGCGCCGAGGCCGGGATGATGGCGTTTTCACGAAGATGCCCTCTGCTGTTACTTGCGTGCTGCTACCCGAGACATGGTGGTTTGAAGGGATATGAGGCGATGGCCAGATATTGCCGTATGGGAACTTCGAGGAGAGGTTTTGCTGGGCTTCTTCTTGATCGAGCTCGCATGTTAGCATGAAATTGCTAAATAGAGCATCGATCCTGTCATCAAGAGTCACGGGCATCTCATCAGCGAAGCGATTGGCACCAGGTCGACTCAGAAAATCCTCCGGCGCCCGTTCTCCCACGCGAAACTGCAGCACAGGCTTATCCAGATGAAGTTTGACTTTAGGATCAAACTCATTGATCAAAACGTCGCCTTGTCCGAGGAAACTTTGCTGTATTTGCCGGTCTCTACTCGCGAGCAATTGATAGCCCTCGATGCAACCCCGCCGAGGATCATAGCGAACGATCATGAGTCTCCCGGTGAGATCTCTATCACAGAACCATATTTTCTGCCTGGGGAGGAACCAAAGACGGTCGTGAGCGGCATAAAGCTCATGATAGCTGTCGCAGGGCCGGGGACTCGTGAGAGTGACGCCTGGGACGTTTTCTTGAACGAGGGGGTACCAGAGGACATCTGAGAGAGCGTGCTTATGCAGATCTCGGCACGTAGCGGATATGGCGGAGAGGTCGTAGGGTGAAAGATGAGAAAGAATGTTGTCTATGAGCTCAGGAGGGAGATTTAGAAGAAGAGGAGGCCCGGGGCATGGATCTGAGGGTGGTTCAGGCAGTGGTGACTGGGGTTCACTGGAGGACATGGTGTGGGTGTCTTCTGACAAGTCAAGTCAAGTCAAGTTAAAGAATGGCTGTTCCTATCTCATGAGTTTGATCAGATAAAATGATGGATATACCTTGTTTTATCAGATCCGGGCCCAAAGCTGCTGCAGGGGGTGGCGAGCTGATGAGTCGAGGGTGGATGGTCTAGAGGGTCTGGACTTGCAGCTTCAGCGGTGATGATGATGGGGGAAGTCGAGTTAATGCAGCTAAGCGGAGTTCAGCCGCAGGAGATGCCGACTCTAGAACGGAACCACTCGAGCCTGATCAGGTCATGAGAGAGGGAGAGCGAGAGAGAGAGAGAAATACGAGTTGACAATTTGGGTCACAAAGAAGTTGCAAGAGTGCGTTTCTGTTGTATCGGGGTATTTCGTTGACGACATTGTCTTGGGTCTAGAGAGATAGATTCGTACGGGACGGGAAGTGGGGAGATGATCAATCACTCACTCGCCGACGTACGAAGCATTCATTCACCAACTCAAACAGCAGCAAACAAGTCATAATAGAGTACGAGAAAGAATAATGAATAGAATAAATAGTATCCCAATGTCCAACACCATTCACACTTGTTCAACCCCCCCATGTCCTATCCGTATCAACATGCATTATCAATCTCCATCCCCCGTTAAGGAACTCTTGCGCCACTAGCTCCGGTGGCTGGGCCCCCTTGAGGCCTAACGCCTGCACAGTCGCTGTCGCTGTCCTTACTCTCCCCCCCAGCTTCGAAACACCAAATCTACCCCCAAATCACCAGGTCACGCGCTTCTCTCTCATCGCTCAATTGTAGTGCATCATTCAAAATCTCATTCATTGGACCTCAGAGTCTCTTGTGTTACTGGCAGACTTGCTCTCTTAGCCAATTATCTATCATCCTAGCGACGTCATCTCCCGCTGTGAATACCTTCGTCTTTCGCCGCCCACGTCGTCACATCGCCTTGCTCTACTATACATCATCTCTCTGTGACTGGACTTTTCATGCAACCGTCGAGCATCTCCTTTTGAGTATCGTGAACATAACCAATCTCACCGATGATGAGCTCACTATTACCCATTATCTCGGAAATCCTTCCGATGATAATGCCCGCCTCTGCCAACATCACCCGTGCCAAACAGCTGGAACCAACGCATCCTACTGTCGAGGGCCCTGTTATTGAACGTCCTGCTGTTGTCGGGAAATGCGACAATATGTGCGTAACTGGTAGGTCAATTTGTCCTAGATCTGTGTCTCGACATTATCGCTCACACGCCAGTTCTCACAACGCGACCGCATTCCAAGTCTACAGTTCGACATAACAGTGAACAAGGCAAGCCCCCTTTAAATTTGTCGTATAATATGGATAAACGCTGATACTGACTTTGTAGACACCATCATATACGCCGTCTCAGGAAACGGCGTGCTTATCGTGAATGAGGCTGTCAACTCTGAATTGAAACACCATGATCTTGCACCCGGTGACTTTGCCTTTGTCCCCGCCTGGATCGAACACCAGGTTAAGAACGACACAGACCAAGATGTCCAATGGCTCATGATCCAGAGCGGCCCAAATCCCATCCGCGCAGACTTGACAGAATGGGGTGGCGATGTGATCCAGACAAAGAATTGAAGCATATGACGGCGCATTTTCATTATTATATCGATCTATTTCATCGGCTATTCCTGAGATGCCACCCACTAACTTGCGCATCTCGATCTAACCATCTGAATCACCGACTCTCTACTTACACGGTCATCAAACACCTGCGCATGGTCCAGTTTCGGAAACATGACTACTTCAACGCCATTGTGCGATTCAGCTACCATGCCATTACGACCGGAACTAAGATCAACGCCCAGATATTCTGCAACTGCTGTAGTGTCGACTATGAGATCACGGCCAGACAATGTAACAGCAACGTGCCTCGCATGATGGCCGTCACTTTGAGTCCCCAAGAGATCTTCTCTCCAAAGGATATTCTCACGCCAGAAGAAATGCCTGCCCAAACAGAGCGCAACTCCTGGGTCGGTACTAGCGAAATACCACAGTTGCCATTCATTTGCCCTCCTGGGCTTTCGTCGAGTAAAGTTGTACGCTACGTCAGGAAGATGTAGCATGATGGTCACAGGGTCGATGAGGACAACTGAGGGCACACGATGTTGGAAGCTTGGTTCGTGGAGCATGTGGGTGGTCAGAACGGAACCGTAGGAGTGTGACACCAGGGCAAATTTGTGCCAGCAGTGGTGTTCCAGGATGGATGTCATATGAGCCAGGAACTCGGCCTTGTCGAGAATGGCAGGGGTGAGGCGGAATGAGATGGGTAATATCTCAAGGGCGATGACACCAACACTTCCGTTTCCGTCACCAGTCTTGTGAAGACCTGCCAGAAAACGAACATATGTCCACAATCCTATTCCGATACCGTGGAAGAAGACAACAGGAAGCTTGTCATCAGCTGTATGAGGACGGTGCCAGTAACTCAATCGCGTGGACGGAGATTTGGGTCCAGGAAACAGCTCCTGGGGCCGTGGGGGGAATACACGAAGTGCAGATGAGCGAGGCCGGCGGTGGAAGTCGAATCCGTGCCAGCGAAAGGCAAGATGGGTAGCCTGGTCAAGGAAGAAGACGATAATATACCAAACAAGACTTCGATACGTTGTCGTGATACCATCAATCGTGAGACGAAGACTCTTGACGTCGCCCCGTCCTTCCTCGAATTTTCGACCGAGTCGTTGCTCAACAAGGCTCAGATAGTGCTCAACATCGTCCTCGACCGCCTCCTCGTCATCGACCAACCCTGAACCATCCCCCCTCTCGAAGAAAGCCCATAATATGAACTCTCTCACATTCTCCCTCCGAATCTCCTTGGGATCCGCGTCAAGGAACCACCATCGCAGATAAATCTCCAAAGACGGCACATTTACGAAACATCGCTCAAAAAGGGCATTTCGGTCTTGGCGCGATAGTGCTGGTGGATGGGCTGCATCCCGTTTGAGCCGCTGTAGGTATGGCCTATATATAAATAGATAGAACACCACTTCTGCCGACAGCGCAGCTAGCAGAACACACACAAATGGAAAGATGACGGATACAGGTTGGATGAGAGGGAGGAAGAAGATGAGAAAGATGTAAATTAGAGGCGTGTAGCGAAAGAAGGCGATGGAGAAACGGATAAAGAGCCATTCACCGAATGATGTGCCGATCATGTTGATATGACACTGGCCGGTTCAGACCGGGCTGGCTATATGATTTTGAAACAAGAAGTTGGGGGTTCTCATGGGAGTAGATTGGAGTTTGGAAAAGAGGAAAAAGATCGGTGACGTGTCTGTTGAACACATTCTTCTGTTGGGGACGATTGTGGGAGGATGAGCACCAGCTGGAGCAGTACAAGGGTCGCAAATACGGAAGGATTGTGGCTTGAACCACATGTGGCTCGTGTGAGCCTCAATGAACTGAAGACTCTCAGACTCGCTCAAGTGGGGCCGGGTCAGGGCCATGAGGCGGCCTACAGTAGCGAGTAGGTACCTTACTCCACTGATGGTGGGGCGGACCGTCAGTGGAGGCTTCGGCGGGCCGCACCAAGACTTGACCCCACGATCTACAACGACTTCATATCAACATCAGAACAAAGGGCATTTCGTATACCAAACAGCAAACTCGTTTATCAGGTCAATTGTTCTTTCTAATTATATCCAGGAATTACACATCAAGGCTGTGCGGTTGTTCACGCCATTTATAATTCCAAATAACGTGAGAGTACCACGAGTAACGTCGCACGTCAACGTCTCAAGATAACAGGCTGGGGGATTGTGTTTTTCGGATCTATGCAAGGGTCGTGGATCTTTGTGCTACACCTGCAGCCTCCACAGAGTATATAACAATGATGAGATGGGTGATTACTGATCCCCATGGGAATTCAGAAAGAACCGGATACCAGCAGTCGATTTGGTGACACTACAGCTGGGTCTTGTATAATTGGCTACAAGTCGTGTCTATGTCTGTCAAGCCCTCACTGGGTGTATGCTGTGGCATATGACATGTCTCAAGAAGGAAACACAGTGGTCGACGTTTCTAAAATGTGCAGGCAGCCAAAAACGAGGGACGCTGTCCAATTATATCCATCAGAGTTGTCCCCCAGCTTTCTGAGCCACATCTGAACCCTAACTACCAACCGTCACTCAAATTTGAGGATTGTACGATGGCATCCATGCGCTTCAGGCTTCGGCGGGTTACACGCTAAGCTTAAGGAGTATCCACTTCCATTGCTGCAGGTTTTACAAAGCGAGGGTACCGGCTCTCTACCTCCTCATCTCACTTCCCCATCACCGTTTGTAAGTACCCGGCAAGTACTGAGACATCTAAGGTAGTGGGGAGCTGTCAGGCACCCAATTCATCCAACCACACTTTCACAACCGGGCGATGCGAACCATCAAACGCGCAACCTCGCTCCCTCGCTCCCTCCGCCGTTTTCCGCTTCTGAGAACGAGGCCAGTTGGTATCACACAAGTTCGGGGACTCAGTTACGTATTCTCCCGAAGATACAGGAGCTCAGATCCTGCTGTAGGTATACAAAATCTGAGTTACATGAAATACCACACGCAACGTTGCGAGCCTTACGAAGCCAGGAGGGAATGCATACATCTCTTCATTTCTTTATAGACAATTTCTGCCGTAGCATAGCCAGCCTTTTCCAGAATGTACAACCCACGCATGCTGGTGGTTTCTTCAACTGATTCGTATGGTGAAGCGTCATAGGTAGACAAGGTACCTTCACCGATATCATCGAGCATCTGCACACGCCCTTGAATAATCAGGCGGATGATTGCAGAAGCTCATCGCCGTTGCACATGCAACCACAACAGAGGGTTGCACTGTAAAGACGTTGGTGCCCGCAGTGGCCGTGATATATTCGGTCTGTATGACCGGCGATGTGATAGATACGGGGTAGTCAACCTGACATGTTTTACTGGACTTGCTTATTGGGTATGAAAAGGAGAGATGAGGAAAGAGGAAACATACACAGCTTCAAGTGTAGTAGGATAACCCAAATCTATCGGGTGACCCGAACGACACTGCAAAGAGTCAAGGCACGCACAAAGCTTCTGGTAGTCAGTTGTCAATGGCCCAGCCTTATTATCTTCCGGTGTCTAAGACGACACAATGGATGATCGGGCGTCCACAAGGAGCCAATCCGTTGTCGAAGCCGACTTATATGAGGTGGGAGTAGTAGAAAGATGTTAATAGTTCGTGTGATTAAGCGTGGGGGTAGGATGGGCTAGGAGTGAGGTTGTGAGATGTCATGAATACTGCACTCTGATTGGACGATGCGGGGGGAGGAGGAGTGTCGTTCCCTGGGCCCTCCCATATATAGTCCTCCTCCCCCCTCGACCATTTTCTCTCATTCTCCCCCTTTCGTATCACTTCACTCTTCCCATCAAAAACCCATCCAAAAAACCTTCCCAGTCACTTTTCCATCCCACTGCATCACTTGATAGCGTTTAAAGACCCCTTAAGTCCAAGTAGGACAACCTTGCATACACACTTGTCCTACACTGCTGCTCCTCTCACTTGATCTCCATATATCCCATCACACTTGTGAACGTCTACTTCCACTTAACATGGCAATAAACCCTTTCCTCAACAAAGATGAGATGACTTCTCATCGTCCCTCTCGCATTCCTCCCTTGTCGTCCTCTGCCCCAGACTTTACACAAGGTAGTGTCCTGCTGTCGTCCCAGAGCGGGTTCACTGAAAAGAAACTCCATTCAAAGAAGCGCAGGTCTCAAGGCGATTGCGCTGCTGGTAGTGCCGCCTCTAGACCTCGCCGCTTGGCTGACATCCCTCGCCGTGTTGAGCGGATCAACGAAGCGGATGCCTGGCTGCGGAATGAAGTTTCCAGAACACCCGGCCCATACCAGCTGCCAGACTCAGACCAGTGCTCAACCAGAGCCCAGGTGTCCTCACCTGGCCTGGAGCCAGAATATGAGCTCTATCAGACGGCTCCGCTCGAGCCATATGGTGTCTCACTTGAGGCGGCCATTGATAACTGGCGAGGTAGCTGGCAACCGTCCCATCTCGCTCCTGACGGAGGCTTTGCTTACGCGGGGTCTTGGTGCTACACAGAGCCCGTGGAACTTAGTCACGTAGAGCTAGAGTGGCACAACTCTGAGCGAGTCGTCCTCGCAGACGATTGGCGCCCCGAGACACCCAGGGATACTCGACTGTCCACCCCAGAACTGCCTCCACTGTCGACAGACTTTGAGTTTTGTCCATGCCATCGCTCAGGCGAGCATGAGCAAGATAGTATAAACCAAGAATTCTACTTGGCGACAAGATCCAAAATGGACGTGCAGAGTATGTTAATGCTTACATGGCCAAGAGGCCTCCTTCTCTTGCTGATGAATGCAGTGATAAATGCGCTGGCGCACATCGCACAGGACCAAACAGCATCCGGCAGTGAGCTCAGACATGTCTCGCAAGAGATGAAGAATGCGTGATGATGGAGTGAAGGTAGGATTGGCAGCATCTGTATCGCTTTGAGGTCTGCTGTTTATGAACTGGCATGGTGAATTGAGCGACGTTTTTGAGAGCGGCGGAACTATTAATAATCTGTTAGTTGTATATAGAGTGCGTTAGTATATTGTGCTTAGAGAATGATCATATGCAAGCATTTTGTGTTGTATGTTGCTTTTGAAGACGATGATCTTTTGCTGCTTGTTGCAGGGATAAGTGAGATACTGTGCAAATGAAAATAGATATAGTTAGAAGAGCAATAATGCGAAAGTGAATGAGGCTGTTGGAAATGATAGAAAAGTGAGGTATCGAGATGTGTTGAAATATGCTTGACTTAATGTCTGGTGTTGAGGAGACTTGATGGACACAAAATTGGGGAAGACGAGTGAGACTGGGAGGGTGAAAACTGCAAGCAGGCAGAAGCGCCTGGTTAGCCTGAGGCAGAAAATAAGGCATGAAGTTTCTTCGACGAAGACTGACAACACCTCAGATGACAAGAAGCCAATAGTTCGACTGATGAGGCTTAAATTAGACGGCCAGGCTGACGAATGTGTTGCGATCATGCAATGCCATCTAGAAACGTATCGTCTAACCTGAGAACTGACCGCATGTTTCCCTACCTGTGCCAATTGCATATGCTGTGCACATCGACGAATGCCAGCTGACTTGACCTTATGGTGACTAGTATCAATGACACAGCATAGAATTGAGCCTCATTTCCATGTCATTTTGCTGTGATGATTCCGTAGAAAACGATCCATACGCCATGCGATGGCGGAGGCTGCTTTTAGGCTGGCGTGGTTGACCCAATGAATGGAGTCTCAGATCGCAGTTTGAGAGGTGAAAAAACCCTCACGTCATACTTGTAAGGCCATTATCAACGCCACTATCAAAGTCGGCAATAAAACTAGACTCGTGCGTTGTTATTCCATTTCCATTATTCAGCAGTTAGGCCTTTCGTCTTGCATACAACACTCATATCTGCTGGCCTCTTTCTCAGTCTCACCAACGAAATTGGTTACGTCATTCATAATCGCCTTCATTCTTGATACAGCGATTGCTTTTGATCACACTTGCAAGCGATATAGAAGATACACGATAGACAAAACCAGAATGGCGGAGAATTACGTCCTTCGAATCACAGCTGGTTCTGATTACGATCAATCTCAACAGGTCGAGGTCCCAGTCAACACCGCCAAGCCCATCACCATCAAAAGCGATCGTGCTGACATTGAGCTCAACGTTCGCGTCAACGACTACAAAGGCCTTCCTCGCAACTCACCAACGACTTCACCATACTTCTCAACCGAGCCTCACGCTTACAACAGGGATCAATACAGCATCTCATTCCGCTTCACACCAAAGAAGCCCTCCAATGATGAGAGCGATGGTATCAAGGCCACGGATCTTCAGTTTGGCAATGACTTTGATCATCCCATTCGAGATCGTCTACCCCCTGGTTTCAACACGGCTATGAGTATAGTGCGCTGGTGGATTGATCCTGGTCTGGATGGCGATGCGTATGCTGATAAGCCCTTCTTGTATGGTCCCGCGTTGAGTTCTTTCAACACTATACACGTGGGAAAAGGCGAGTTTGATGAAGAGAAGGGTGGTCTTTGGTTCGAAGAAGGTGGCGATGAAGATGGTCTCGAGGCTCGTGAGGAGGTCGGCGCTCCTCTTACTAGCAAGGCGAGAATGAAATGGGCTCTCAGAGCCGACGCCAAAGAGAAGTGGGTGTTTGAGTATGACCAGACATACGGCTTCGACTTCTATAATCCATATCTCAACTTCTCAGACCTCGCGTTGAACCTACCTGGCTTCCAGCTACCCATCATGAAGTACTGGGACGGTCAAGGTCTCAGGTAAGCCAACACCCTACTTTTCCACAGCACCGGGACATCCTGTCACACTCATTCCATGCCTTTCCGTTTACACTCGTTACAGGCCCGGCCCGAAACGCTCACATCAACTCAGATATGTCTTGCGCAACAAGGAAACCGGGGAGCCCTACCTTGTGATTCTGTTTTCGCTGTATCACAAGGATTATGTAAATGAGGATGGAACGTTGAAGGATGGGGCACAGGATTCTTTCAAAGGACCTGAGAAGGTTACCGAGGGCGACGAGGAGTTTGACGGGGACGTGGCACTGAAGGAGGCGACAGAGCAATTGGGACCGAAGATTGATGACAAGGGGAATGAACAGACGAGTGTTGACGATCTTGACTAGGGCATAATTAGAGATAAGGCTGACCAGGATGTAATAGAATTCTAGATCTCGGGATGATAACCCAAAGAGGAAGAAAAGAAAAAAGCTTCTTTGATCTCGTGTTGCGGGCAACGGATCGCATCCTCACTTATTTTTGGATCCGTCTCTCATTCGTCCCCAAAGATCCCATTTGTGGCTTCACATCGTTTGAATCATTTAAGCCATCTAAACCTGAGACTAATGAGTAATGGCTGCAAAAGCGAAGCATCCAGTCACATGAGCTTTCACGTGCCCCTACATCACATCTCTTGGGTAAGGTACCTACGAAGCCTGAGATGCAGCACTCGTCACAAAAGATACGGTATCAGTTACAGATCCTCGGTACCGTCCACGCATAAATGGCAGCGCAGAATCTTTTTCCCGTCCACTTAACGCACACGTATGCCCAGATTTTCACAAATTGTGTGCGTGCGGGGTGGGAATCTCAGATCTGCAAACGAGATATCCGGTAATAGCAGGAGTTTAAAAACCCATCTCTGCCTTATTACCGACCGAAACCCCTCAAAAGGTCGAGACTGTTTGTTCCTCGGACCGTGTGTCCAATTGGATATCCTCTCGGCTGTTATCATCCGAGCGTGGCTTTCCTAAACAAGTGGCTGCCGAAGCGGCATCTCAATATCCAGCAGGTCGTTTGGTGACGGGGGGAACTTGGCGTGCGAAAGAGGCTTGGTCTAGGGGTTTAGCGTTTGGCTTTGTTCACGTCCGTCTTGTTCCCGATGCCTTGGTGCCGGGTTATGATGGATGACTACGGCATTGTCCCCGGATGTGTTATTTGCGAGTGGTCGTATACGTAGGAGCGGAGAGAGAGAGAGAGGAAACTTGATCTTGCCAACATCCTCCCTCTCCTTATCACAGCTGCAACTGACGCTGTAACAACGGTGAAGGTCTTGTGTTTCCTCAGTTGGGTCCTGTGTCTTACACGCAGTCACTGATCGACACAAGACATCACTGCCCTCCCGCTGACGTCCCTGTCTCTAACCTGACCGTGCCGCACAAACATCTCCTCCATGACCCATCGGAGAGAATGTATTCCCCGTTAGCGTTTCCCAGTGTCCGAGTCACACCTCAAACGTGGGCCTAGCAGGCGGATACAGCGCCAAGACACCATTATTCCCGTTGGTATCCCGCCTTTTGACCCTCACCCAGCCCTTGATAATCCCGGGTTTACGCTCCGGATACAACACGGTCGTTGTTTCTGTCCTGTTCTTATTGTGATCATAATCCGCCCTTGTCTCCCATTCATTCTGCTCTTCTTCCTCTCACCGCTGCGTGTCTGGTGAAATATTCGGGTGTCGTTGGACTATCGCTGCTGTATAATTTGTCGGTTTCTGGATATTGAACCTCACGAGCTATCGATATGATCGAGTCTGATACGGTACAGACTACGGGTGCTTCCTTTCAGGACCAGGGCGATCTCGAGATTGGACCCAGCACCCTCCCGTCTTCATCAGCACAGCCGAATCTTGGTAGTGAAGACCCTATATCCTATCTATATCTAACACTCAACACTCCCCTACCATCACCACCCACACCAGACTCAAATACTACCCAAAATCTCCCACCATGCCCAGATCTTCGACCTTACGCTTCACCCTTCACGTTGCCGCGAGCACGCAAAAACATCTTCCTCGCGCTCTCGTGCATCGCGACAATGCTGACTGCATATACTGCTGGAACCTACTCCCCACCCTCAAGAGCAATGGCTAGAGACATCGGGGCAAGTCATACAGCTACACTCGTCGGAATCACGACTTTCTGTGCGGGTTTCGCTATTGCACCGATGGCACTCGCCCCCATTTCTGAGATCTGGGGTAGACGTCCTGTTTTTATCCTCGCTGGTTTCGTGTTCGTCATCTCCCAAGCTGTCTGTTCTGTCATGCCCAACTTGGCTGGCATGTTGATCGCCCGCTTTTTTGTTGGTGTTGGCGGCTCCGTCTTTAGTTCTGTCGTGGGCGGAGTTCTTGCTGATCTGTGGGAGAAGGAGGAGAGGAATACCCCGATGGCTCTCTTCAGTGGCTTTGTGCTTTTCGGAACAGGTCTTGGACCTTTAGTGTCTGCTGCTTTCGTCAACGATCTTGAAGATGATACAATGGCTTGGAAGTGGTCGTTCTGGCACCAAGTTATTCTCGATGGACTCTTGCTGGTCGCCATCTTGATCTTGTTCAAAGAGACGCGAGGCTCGGTTCTGCTGTCACGCAAAGCTAAGAAGTTGAATCAGTGGTATCAACAGCTCGAGGATGCAGGCGTCTATGGAGTTTGGGTGACTGACCCTCGAGACGATACCTGCAGCTCGTCGTCTTCAAGCGTCAAGACCGTGCCAGGACACGAAACAATGCTCGAGTACAACAGACAAACACAACTACGAAGAATACGATGGCTCGTGGAGGCAGACGAACAAAGACCCCCTCTTCGACAAATGATGGCAACCTCTATCATGCGACCCTTCTACCTCCTGTTCACAGAACCAGTTGTCTTTTCCTTTTCTCTCTGGGCTGCCTTCTCTTGGGCCGTCCTCTACCTCTCCTTCTCCATCGTGCCGTATCTCTATTCCGACAATTACAACATGTCGATGCGCATCTATGTTGCGATGATGGCATCTGCTATTATCGCGACTGTGGTTGGCATTCTTCAAGAGAACCTGATGAAGCATCCTCTCTGGAGCGGACAGGTTGACGAGAAGGAGGTTTCTCGCTTCTGGCGATTCATGAGGAAACATTTCCCTGCTGACTCTCCCGAGGCACGACTGTACTTTTCCTGTCTCACTGCGCTGTTGCTCCCTGCTGGCTTGTTCGTCGCGTTCTTGAGTCCCATTAGCACGAGTCACTATACACAAGCTATTGGTATTGGTTTCGCAAACTGGGGCATTTACTCTGTCTACCTTGCCACGTTCAACTACCTTGCTGATACATATCACATGTACGCCTCTTCAGCCCTTGCCGCACAGAGTTTCTGTCGCAATGTGCTTGGTGGTATCTTCCCTGTGTTGACCGGTATCATGTTTGACAATCTCGGTTTGAGAAACGCAGGTTGTGTGTTGGGTGGTATTGCTTCAGCTCTGACATTGATTCCATGGGTTTTGGTGTTTTTCGGGAGCAGAATTCGGGCCAGAAGCAAGTTTGCGATCGTAAGTTTACACACCGTCCCTATATACTTTGGATTGAGGGTATGTTGCTAACTCTTGGCAGTCTCTACAAAAACAGTGAGAATGTGTGTCCAAGAAAAGGCGGAGTCTAGTTAGAGTTCTTTTGTTTCTCTAGATGGCACGAAGAGTTGTGCTTGTATGACCTGATGAATCTAAACGGCCTATCATTACCATTGTTGAACATATGGTACACATCATCTGTTTCTCCAGTTTTCAGCCATATCCCACGTCAATACGTCGTAGCAGCGTCTCTGCTCAAGACTCTCTTCTTCTTCTTGAGCTTCCCCTTGCCGTAATTGCTCTTGAACCACGCAATAGTCCGCTTATCCAACGTATCGCCCTTGGAGCCCTCCTTTCGTAGATCCTCACTAGTCCGCTCCGATAAGCTAGTCGCGCTTCTCTCACGAGTGCTCCTCAGCTTCTGTAGATCGCCCACGACAGCAGGGAGGATCATATCTCCGCTTGCGTCTATGTGAGGGGGTGGAAGCTGTACGCAGCCTTCCCAGATGCGCAGTGAGCTGGGGATGTCGTTCGTAGCTGAGACTTCGTGGTCGTCGAGCGCAACATTTCCATCGCCCGTATCGATGTAGGACTTCTGACCAGCTAACTTGGGCCATATCGTCGATGGCGCAACACGGTATGCGTATCTCTTGGTGATCTTGCTGTTATTCGAGAACAACGTCCCCATGAATGGTGCTGTGTGCGTCTCGCTGAAACCGCACATGCGGACCGAACCGATGCGACCCTTGAGAAGCAGGATATTGTTGCAGAAACGGAGGTACGAGTCGGGACAATACTCTTCCACAGGTTCTACAGTTGGGTAGGTTGGACTAGTTGCATCGGGCAAAGTTGGACTTCGTGGGCCTCCAGCGTCTTCGTCGAAGTTGAATCGTCGGGGCGTTGTTGCTGTTGGACTGTAGGGCTCTGGTGTCTTGGCGCCCCGCGATGCTGATCGTGATGCCGAGCGTGAGCCTGGTCGACTCTTGATGGCCCGAGGTGGCGAGGCGATGGCCGCTTGGGGTCGTCCTCCGTGGAAACGTCGACAGAGGAGTATTAGGCTCTCCATGGGACACGACTCCTTTCGCTTCATTTGTGCATTGATGAAATCTTGGAGCAGTTTCTCGATGTACTCGACGTTTGGCGACAGCGCTACAGCGCCAGGATCAGAGCCGCAGCCCAGGTGCGTCATATCGAGTTCGATGACGATGTTACCTGCGTACATGCCGTAGTTGTTAAGCCATGTTGTTGCAAGTGGGCTTACTCTTGGTCCAGTGAATGGCGACAAGACGGCGTGAAGTTTCGTGTTCTGCAGAAATGTGACAAGAATGTCCGCGCGAAAGTCGAAAGATACTTCAAGGTAGGTAGATATTTGCAGTAATGTCGATGAAGGCGACTCAAAGTCCTCTTTGCGCCAAACATCACGGCTAAGTGCATGTTTGTTCAAACGCAGGGGCTTGTCGCAGGGCGGCAGTAGATAGCGACAGATCCGGTACCGCACAGAATCAGGCAGTCGGAAATACTCAGAAGTTGGTTTATTTCTCGCATGGTTCTCATAGAAGGATTTAAGCACTTTTTCGAAGCTCCCTTTCTCAAAGGTGCCGTGATACACAGCATCGAGTGTCCGATCCCAAGCTGGGAGCCCTTGACGGTGCGCACTCTGCGACACACCCAGCCCAGGAAACACAGTAGAAACAGGGGTAGAGGGCTGTGAGCGGTTCCTCCAAGAGGATGGATTAGAAACACTTCTTGTGCGCGCTTTCGCACTGCCTTGAAGGGGCATTATGAGGTCAGCCGAGTTGTTGTGGTTATGATGCAGATGTAAAGACTGGAGACGCACTCATCCTCAGAGTCTCAAGACGCTCAGAAATGTCATTTTTGGTCTTGAGCGAGCCGACGCGACGGAGGAGGGAGGTAGCGGAAGTGGAGGGCGATATAGAAGGTGATGATGATGCTGGAATGCCCATTGCGGCGACGCTGGCACTGACACTGAGGCTGTCGCTGTCACTGCCCTGGCACTGGCACTGGCGCAGACTTTACCCATTTCTCTATACAGACTTGATCAAGGGATAGGCAATTAAACAATGTGAGGTCCAAGATGTGAGGGATTATTTAACAAGCCGTCGTCGTTTCTTATGCTAAAGCTTACGCAGATATAAACTTTGGTCCGTCTGGTGACTTACAAATAAGACATTAGTATGAGGTAGGTAAGTACAGGTTAGGCAATCCCTAACCTGGTCGTACGATTCATGTAGTCTACTCTACTATCCATACAGTATTTGACAGCGGAAAGTTACAGTCTTACCTGCCTGAGGCGTCTTGTTGTTTCTTATTTGAGTATACTTTTGTTGCTATTCCTTACTTGGAAGTTATTTCAGTGAGGTATCTATCATGTTGCTCCATGCGAAATCTCCATCTTGCTTCAGCATTTACACTTCAAGCAATACATCCAATACTTTAACTCTGATGCATGAAAGTCAAAACGATATATTTGATCATTTGAACCACTTTGACTTTCCAATATGTTCAACACAAAAATCATGGCCAATGTGTGGTCCATAAAGTCTGCTACTTGCCGTGGAAGACATCTTAGGTCAAAGTCAACCATGGATGTAAGTGAAAAGGGCTATAGCGAAAAGGCCTTTTCCTCAAAGGCTTTTATCCGAAATCATCGTGGATACCTAATGACTAACGTATCGCGAATCCTCCAGAAGCCTGAATTGGTCTGGCTTCCCGAAGAAGAAGGAAGTCTATGAGTGGAGGGCAACGCAGTCAATGTCTTGTCCCCAGCAAACACAGCGAGATCATCAAACTAACCCTGCCTAAGCACGAAGCTTTCGTGCGCGCAATATCAAATATTTTCATAAACTTTCAAATGAGCCTTTCGGCATAAAGATTATTACGTTTTCCCTCTCCTTCGACTCCAACTTCTCTCTCCGTTTATCCTCAGGTCTTTCCGTATCTCATGATTATATGATCTTCTTGGACCCCAGGCTCAGCAAACATCACTTTCATCAACTTGACGTCCACAAACATGTTGCCATTAACCCCTATAACGGTCCTGGACCCTAATGTCGTCATACCTTCATTATCTACAAGAGTCAGAAGCAGCCTGACCATGCCAACTCAAATATTAACCGCCAGAAACACAGCAACAAACACAACCACCAAAGCCAAAGACTCTCCGATCTTCAACCCCAACAACGAAGGCATAATTTCCTTGGCAATTCTTGCTGGCATCTTGGCCTTCTTCGTGGGACTCGTACTCCGAGATCTCGTTGAAAAGAGACGCACTGGCGAATTCAAGGAAGACAAAAAAGGCTGTCGAAGGTTTTTCGGAACACTCGTTCACATGCCTTGTCTGATGTGTAGCAAGGACAACTGGAAGCAACTGTGGATCAAGTTCACGAACCTCTTCCGCTCCAAGGCCAACCAGCGCGTGGTGAAGGAGGCGGATCAGGATGGAATCGAAGTGGTCCGGAGGCTTGAGAGTGGGAAAACCATCGGGACATCTAATGGCGCCTGGTCGCCCAAGCCGGCCTCTGCTAGGAAGAGTAATTCCAAAGGCAAGGCCGTCGATACTACCGTTCTCCCTCAGGTCGTCGATTTCAGCGTGGACCCTGGCCAAGACAACCAAGGCTTCGAATCTACTCCTGTACGCGGTGCCAGCTCAGGGTCTATCCGACACGGCTCTTCTGAACATGATACTGCTTTGGGCATCTCCAATCCCAAAGATACGTACGCCGAACAGACAGGTTCTAGCTCGACAAATCACCACCACGGCGCTGGTTCGAGTTCAGCTTCAGCCGGCCGTAGCCATTGGTGGTCGTCGGGTCATGGCCATGGTCATGGCACTAGCTACAGTCACAGCCATACCAACTCCCACAGTCATGATTATGGGTCGCATTCTCACGACTTTGGCCACACTGACTCTGGTGGCTTTGATGGATGCGATGGTGGTGGCGACTAATCCTGGTTTCAAATGGGATGCTTTTGGATGCTCTGTACTGGTTGAGAATCGCCGTCTGGTTAACTTGCTTTGGGTGGATTAGCCTTGCTGGAGAAATCTTGGTGGTTGATACGGAGTTTTCGATGGTCAGAGCAGTCTCGAATCGGTACACTACCGAGCACGTAATACAGTGTAGAATTCCAGTAGGAATAGCAAAGCAATGTTTATCTGCCGTCTAGCCACCTGATGAATGTAAGTGAAAAGTTCCACATGAGGCTCCTCCACGTTTCACAGTCAGTCGATATATACTGCTACATCACATCTGCCTATCACATACGACCAAAGCTCGTAGAAAATACGGGATCCCGTCCGCTCTCCCATAGTCAAGCTGCGAAGCGCTGGATTAGTAGTTGGGTCGGTGACGACCAGCGAATCCCCGGTGTTGTATGTTTTTTGCTAATTCTTTGACTTTTTTGGTGGATAATATGCATGTGATGACATATAGTCTCTGACCACAGTATTATGTTGATGTTTGGGAGTACAAGGACTGAATGGTTGGTGATGAGGACAGGGATGCCCCTCTTCTATCTAGAAAACACCCAGCACAAGCAACACACGAAAGCATAGAGAGACAACAGAGATCACACCGACCAAGCCTTAGGTATCTATTGGAATAGCACTTTTTTTTTTAGAGCTTGAGACTGGGAGCCTGGCGATTAACATTCTGGAGAACTTGGTCTCTAATCCTATACTGTAGCGACGAATGCTGAAGACATTGAAACTGCCCGGTCCGGTAACGAATTGTACCTGATAAAGGAACAAATAGGTTTCTCTTCTTAAGTTGGATTTCTTACATTTCTTATGCGAGGTAGGTGCAGACTTTCCCTGATGATGATTATCCTTTATCTAGCTTTCAGCCAAAAGCAAGATCCTAGGCAACAGTGAGGGCGAGGAGTATTTCGCCCGTATGTGTTTTTTTGGTGTTCTTTACCTTTGTGGCCTTGAGGCTGAAGCCTCTTTTGACCCCTCAACCCTATCACAGATGATTATCCTTGTCGTGATCTAAAGATTGGTTGCTGCAGTACTAGGTACCTATATGGTAGATATGTGCCTCTGACATGGGGTAAGCAAGTGCGCGATAAGCCATGCAGCAAGCCAGCACTCTCAACAATCAAGAGGAGTATCAGATCTCTTTCCATATTTGTTGAGGGACAGCAAGCAGTCTTAGCCGACGAAGGCCAAGGGCAAGTTTCCGGCGATTGGCAATGGATCTGTGCAACTTACACGGACACACCATACATACACAAAGCTGTTTTGGTGTCCGGATACAAACAGAGACTGAATTAGTACATACTCTGATTGGGCAACAGTCATTACGAACGTCGAAGTGTTTATGTATGCCATCTTGCCGAAACGGGCGTTGTCCATCGAATCAGCAACATAAAAGATATCGATATCTTTGTCGTCGGGGATTGATACGAGGTTACTAACATTTGGCTGACCGGCAGTTGTGCCGCTTAAAAGTGGCTGCAGGGCGATTACAGGGGTCTCATCACTGAGCCGTAGCACCCTCAGGGGGAGTTACCTTCCATTCCGGGCGACTTTCGGCGTGTCAACCAATGATACTTTGGCGCCATGTGTCAAGTGACGTAACTTTTAATAACAAAACAGTCGGCGATTGCAATTTGATCGGCGACCAAAATATTGTCCAAGCTGTGTGAAGCCAACCCAGCCAACCTCAAGAAAGCAACTGTAAGCCACGATGCTTGTCTCGGCATCTCTTCTCAGGTAATTAATTGCTTTCTTCTGACTCGTTCCTATTGTTCACGTGTCACGTTGCTCACCGCTGGGCTTATCATGAAATACTGAGAGAAGAACTTATATAAAGTGAGATTCTTCATCTCACAGTCTGGGTGATGATTGTTCTCCGAGATATTCCCCGACGTCATTATTGTTAGAGTTCTATTGCGAGTCCACCGTGACGTCTATTAGAGATTTGTTTCGTTTGCGACGACGCCCACAAAGTGTTTTTTCTTTTTGGCGATGCGTTGTTGCTCATTATTGAAGTGATTCTCTCTTAATTCTCTTGGAGCCATGTTCTCGCGATCAACAAGGTGCTTGGCCAGCCAGCTACGACCCCTACGATCTTTATCTATCCCTGCGTCACAAGCTCCCGCAAGGGTACAATCTCGCACCTTCATCGCAACACGACTCACAAGATCTGCGTCAACAAAACCCCCCGCTTCCGATAAGTCTGCGACGATATCGAGAGATCCAAGCACTTCCTGCGCATTTCTCCTCGCTGGAGCAGCTTCCTTCTACTTCGCCTACAGCTTCGCGCAACAATCTCCCACACGATGCGACGCCCTCGCCCATGACGAAAACGACCACGATCCTCGAGATCCTTCTCTTCCTCGCTATCGCATCAACGAAGTGCGCAAGCACGATGCTCATTCAGACCACCCCTGGGTCATCCACCGCGACAAAGTCTACGATATCACCGAATGGATAGGCGCGCACCCTGGCGGCGATGTTATCCTTCGCGCTGCTGGCGGTTCC
The DNA here is from genome assembly GCA_017165645.1 of Fusarium sacchari. Classification (NCBI taxonomy): domain Eukaryota; kingdom Fungi; phylum Ascomycota; class Sordariomycetes; order Hypocreales; family Nectriaceae; genus Fusarium; species Fusarium sacchari. Next base: position 84,964 of record JADANP010000040.1, on the reverse strand, counting down.
ATTGATCCCTACTGGGACATCTTTTCTATACACAAAAATGACTACGTTTACGATATTCTAAACCAGTACCTAATTGGATACGTCGACCCGGCAGATCTCGTCGATGGGCGACCAGCGCGTGAAGAGATCGAGGATCCTTTCTCGGATGATCCAGTTCGACATCCCGACTTGATTACAATGACGCAGAAGCCCAGAAACGCAGAGACGCCAGCGTATGCTATGACGAACGATTTCCTTACGCCTAATGACCTTTTCTACGTACGCAACCACATGTGGGTGCCATCAATCGCCAAGGACCCAAACAACCACAATCTCACAATAGAACTTCCTGACGGAACCACAAAAGAATACACCCTCGCTGACCTCAAGAATCGATTCAAATCCCACAAAGTCACAGCCTCTCTTCAATGCTCTGGAAACCGCCGGCGACACATGAATGAGGAATCAGGTCGCAAAACAAATGGTCTTCCGTGGACTGCTGGAGCTATCTCGAACGCCTGCTGGGAAGGCGTCTTGCTCTCTGACGTACTGGCAGATGCAGGTTTCGATCTGCATTCGGGCCTCACTGGAGAATCTGAGGCAAAGCATGTTCAGTTCAATGGTCTTGAAGCTTACGGTGCATCGATTCCTATCAAAAAGGCCATCGATCCCCAGGGCGACGTGATACTCGCCTACAAAATGAACGGCCAGACTCTCCCGCGCGATCACGGGTTTCCTCTACGAGCTATTGTTCCTGGACATGTTGCCGCGCGATCTGTCAAATGGCTGAACCATGTCACGCTGAGTGACGAGGAGAGCACATCTCAGTGGCAGCGACGCGACTACAAGTGTTTTGGACCGAACCAGACCAAAGTCGACTGGGATTCAGCACCCGCTATTCAAGAATTGCCTGTCCAAAGCGCCATCACAAAGTGCAAACTTGGCGATTGGACGGCCAAGGATGACGATTCTCACACCTATACGAAACCAGCTTCATTGTCTGGCTACGCATACTCCGGTGGAGGCCGCGCCATCGTTCGCGTCGACATATCCCTCGACAACGGCAAAAACTGGTCCCAAGCCTCCATTCTCCCCGACTGTTCCACAAAAGAGGGCGAAGAATCGCCCTGCTATGGTCACGCAGCCTGGGCATGGCGGAGATGGAAGTTTGACGGTGCGGTCCCGTTGGAGGCGTTTGAACCCGCTCCATCAGGGAAGCGATGTGCGACGTTTGTTGTGAAAGCTACAGACGAGGTGTACAACACACAACCAGAGAGTCACGCAGCAACATGGAATATTCGCGGTAATCTTGCGACAGCGTGGCATCGCGTGAAGGTCTGCGATGATGGTCCTACGGGGTCAGAAACAAACGCGTAGAATTGGCTTGGTAATATTGGCGATGGATTTCGCAGTTTTGGCTGGAGTTAGAGCGCAGGCGAATGGGTTTGTTACAGGACGAGTGATACATGGCAGTCATTACAGCCATACACAATGAGTACTTAATTATTAGAGCGACTGAGATCAGAGTGTGTGATCATTCTCAGGTCTGTCAAACATGCTGTTGTTTTCTATCAACAATTTCGTCTTCTATTTGATGCTTTGGGACATATGACTCTACGATTGGAATGGCACGAATGGTATTATTGCCCAGCTTCTATACATCATCCAAAAACAGAATGGAACAATTAACTCCCCTCAGGAGGCAGATTCAGGGTCCCGCCACGGTAGTCAAGTAAGGCATCCCTGATAGCTGAGTCTATGTACTGAAATTCTAACGCTTGGTTTTAAAGTCAGATGAGGTTGAAACTGTCCCAGTTCCGAGCTGGGATCGTTCCCGGCTTGGATGCTGGCAGCGAGGCTGTGGAGGAGGGGACCGACCTGAGACCCCTGATACACTCCTTCATAGCCTCTGATGTGACACACCAGCTGCCTAAAGATGAGGAGGCAACCGAGAAATAGATACTCTGTATTCATACAACTATACAGCACAGATCTCCCAGGACCGAGATTACCCTGTGATAGAAACCACAAATGACAGGCCTTTGACAGTGTAACGTGGCCATCTAGCCTCGTCGACGGGAACCAAGGTGGCACCTTTGCGCCTTGCTACGGGTGAGTATATCCGCTTCACCCCGAGCACCCCGTGTACTAATTGCCCATGGTAGCTTTGACAACGACGACTCATTTATCACAGCTACCTACCAAAGTGTTGTCCAGGACAACCTGTGGATGCACCGAGAATATACGTCTAGGTATGCTACATGATGGACAAATCAGAAGATAGCAACTGCAAACACACAAGAACGAGTCTTGATGCCGTAACAAGCTATAATCGAAACACCCCGACCCTTGAGCAAACCCATTCAAGCCGCAGCACATCGATGTTTCAACGTTACAATTACATGGAGTCCACCAGATCTCATCCGGCGTAGGTCTAATTGCCTTTATACATGCCATATATACATACAGTGGGGTCATATCACATCGAAATCATTCACAGAACTCACACGTAAGGTCAATGCTCCCCCGGTTGCTCCCTTGGAAGTTGTGAAGCTAGTGAGATGCTCTAAGTGCTTAGTATTAACTCACAAGTGGATGCGATGGGTGTCCAGTGGTTTAGTCTACTACTATGGCAGAAATGCCAGACAATACTGGAAAAGATAAAAGGCAGAGATGCTGGGCCAGGCGTTTCCCCCGTGCTCGATGCGATGGAGGACGCATTCAAAGAGGTCGTCGTTGACCTTAAGGAGATCCATCAGCTCAACAATGAATGGAGTTCAAACGGACATAGATGGGCAGTCCCTGCACCGACCCGGCGGAGGCATCAGAATGATAGCGCCGCGGAGAAGGCAAGCCAGAACCCCAAGTAACCCACCAAGACAGAAGTTTCATTTCCACATTCGCAAAGGTACTTCGACTGCGGGCCCATGTTGAGCATGACGGAATCATCGACCATCCTGACCAGATCCGCAATTCAACACCAGAGTCTGAATCCTACAGAAGCAGTAGAAGTCAAGAGTGAGCCTCGCCACTGTTGGGTAGAGAGAAAGGAGCCTGCCTGAAGAGACAGAGCTCTCCACTCACCGGGCCTGGCATCTTTGAGGTCCATAGTCATGGGAGTGACGACGAAGATGACTGCCAAGATCCTTGAATAATGGGTCAGGTACACCAGACGTCACCTATCCGAGAGCTGGGAAAGAGAATCGAGAATGGAAGACGAGATGCTAATAGCGAGAATCTGATCCTGGGCAGGACGGAACCCGATGAGTTGGTTCATCCCGCCCTAGATCAAATTCTCATTACAACTATTGTACATCAGCTTTAAAAGAACGAACCTTTTCGACCTCACTCAACTATACAACCCGGAAGAGTCATATCAATCAACCGACAGCTTATATACTCACCAGGAGCGCGAAACTCATTGCAAGTATTCATTTGGCCAGCAAGACAGCCCAGGCGCTTGACGCTAAAATGATCTAGGGACTTTGTGAGAGACTTTCTCCTAATGACTTCGGCGAAACAAACTCGTCAAGGAAGTTCTTCAAGGAAGTTCTTCAAGGAAGTTTGTTGACCCTGATATCCCTATCAGTTAACGAGAAGATCATTCTGGATCCCGAGCACAAGAGCGAATCGAAGAGGACAACGATTTCAACCTTGCAGATGGAAATTATGCTTTCCAGATGGAGCCACCCTATCCCATGAACCTTCTCTTATGATCTACGGTACTGGCAGACCAAGCTCACGATGAATCCAAGCCGGGATACCATAGTGGTATTCTAGATGGCGATCCCTAAGTCAAACCCAGACAATCCATGGATTCAGTGCATGAAGGTGGTCAACTACGACGTCAACGATGATGCCTTACCTATTCGTCGTCTAATTACATGTCAGGCACTTCAAACAAGTCACTTCATCAACTGAGTGTAGAGAACAGGGGCTCCTTAACGTCTAATTTGTTGTGGACTGCTTACCATCTTGAGCTAGTGGGTTATCGATTCCTCGAGGTAATGTGGCAGCCATTGGTGCTCGTCTTGGTAGAGAGCCGGGTCCCGCCGTCAACACCGAGTATCTCGACTTTGAAGATTACCGTGTTTGACTTGCCGTAAGCAAGAACTGGAAGGCAAAGTTCGGAATGGAAGACACTATGGCTCAAGCTCTACATACCTTCTTCTCTAGAGATCCTCTAGAGGAAGACCTAGAAATACATGTATCGTATAGAGGTGATCTAGATCCCGATTATGTACCTTGTGTAAATGTCTCTGAGCGTCCGCCAGCATGTCGACATAGCTTTATGGCATACTTTGTATGGTCCATGGGGTTCCTTCGACCCGGTTCATGCTTCAATGGCGACGCTGCCTACCTATATAAAAGAGACTCTGAGCCGCAACTGACTCGAGTATTATAGCATATCGACGTGTTAGAAGGAGCCAAAGGTTGGCCTGGCAAAGAAATTCCCAACCGACCAAACTCCGACGAGATCATCATGAGTGAGGCGCCTTTGGCCTGTCGTTAAACACTTTCACTGATGATCTATATGATGACGTGGGTAGAGATGAAGGTCAAGTCCAGGTGCACCTAGTTGGACTCCCTACCAACAAGTCAGAGTACATGCGAGATGGCGGCCTGAGGTGCTTGTAAGCTATCCCGTGCAATCATCACAGTCAAGGCCATTTTCATGCGACACAAGCTTATCGACTCCCCCTCGCCGAGATGTGTTATGCATCCGAACAACGGAGTGGAAATCCCTACCAGAGAACTTGAGGGTGTAAGCACATCATCGGTGGTAAGGATACCACCCTCAGAAGGAGTCTCGCTGCGCATGAGGACTCTGCGCTGGAGAAAGGCGCCGCTAATCCCAAGTTCATAGGTCCTTTTCTCAATCAAGTGTTGTTACCGATCAACACAACGCTCAGTGAACCACCCACCGACTTTTCCCACCACCATCATCAACATGCAATGGTCAGTACGTATATAATACCAGCAAAAAGACAGATCAGCAACATACAACAGCGGGGATTCGCTGGTCGTCACCGACCCAACTACTAATCCGCCGGTTAGTGGCTTGACTATGGGAGAGCAGACGGGATCCCGTATTTTCCACTACCTATGGTCGTATGTACTGACATCTTCCTTGGCTTAGATTATAATCCTACCCTCGTATTGACTCATTGAGTTTGCGATGCAGAACAACGGCATGCAACTGCGGACAGTTCTAACGTGGGACCTTCATAAGATCCTTCAAGTCGCAATCGCACAGCGACCTGGAGCAGACATCAGGGAGAGCACAGGGCAGAGCCGATTCAGATCGGCCGTTGCTGCTCGGGTATGACTCGTGGCTGAGAGCTTAAATCAGCAGAGAGAACTTAGGGTCTTAATATCCCAGTCTACATATCTGCACAGGAAGCGAAATATGTCCACCACTGAACTGGCTATCTGGTGTCGTGGATCTCTATTGCAAAGCTCTATATGTAAGCGGCTTCAATGCCAGTGGACATGAACTCCGGAAGACTCAACCAACGGAGATGGCAGGGGCAATATGGATTATCATGAGAACCCACTATGCGGAGCTCTATATACCAGCTGCCAAGCCATCTCGAAATCATCACTCACTGTCGACGATGACCAACATGATGCTTGAGGGTCTGGTCCAGCTTCTGCAGAGAGGAACAAGTGATCAAGATAAAATCCATAAAACCTGCGGCATGATCCAGTTCCTAAGCAGCCAGGGTCTTTCAGTCCTTCTTCGCTTGAATCTTGAACGAGCCCAATCTTCTAACGGCTCAAAGGCAGACTATCTCCTCGACTGAGTCAAGAGATTGGAAGAGGAGATTACACTTTTCAACCGAGAAAAAGCAGCCCGTAAGATAGAAAGAATAGGCTATTCAGCGAGAACGGGGAACTTGAAGAGACTGTGGTGAGGTTAGGGAACCGTCACCCGGGGTCCCGGGGACTGGCAGGGGTTTGCCCGCTGTCGAACACTTTCGCCAACCACCCCACGCACAGTTTAGAGGGATAGGGAAAGGGTTCTCTTGGTAGTGGACGCTCCCCTGTTATAAATATAACTAAAACCAAGATCTAAGTTGGGATGGTTCTATATATATCATGAAGAGGCCGAGTAGTTCATCTTCACACAGGCCTCATACGAGGCTCAACTACCCCGTTTGTTCAAACCGAAACGGCGCCGGGAGATATCGTTACATTTAGCGCCAAGTTGCCCACAAGAACTCGACGAGCGACGCATCTCTTGACACAAGAAACTACAAGGGGCTTACTACTATCTCACCAACCACGCTGCCAACGAAGAAGGATGCTAAAAACAAAGACTTGAGTGTCGGTTGGCGTTGTTATTTAACACACCACTGTGCTCTTTTGGCAAGCTCATGAAGAAGGACCAGATACTGCTCGGAAGAGCAACAGACGAAAGCGGCGAGCGCATCGAGAGGTTCATGGGGAGAGACAAAATATAGGCTGAGATCCTGCCGTCAATCTAGAACCTCCTCATCATTTGGATCAACGTCGAGTGACTATGTATCACAACCACCTCCAATACCGCCAAATTCCAGAGTGCTGTTCAAGAGCATCAGCGAAGCGAATTACATCCTATTGAGAAGAGCAGCCGGCGAAGATGGTCGTCTCATCGACAAAGACGCCTCTGAAGAGAAAATACACAAACATTGCTCAAGTTGTTGTTCTCCGTCGCAATAAGACTCTCAAAACACTTATGAAAAACCAACCATCCCCTCGATTTTCCTTGTCCCACAAGACTTCACTCCATATCGAGTTTAAGAGAAATCACCAGCGAAGCTTTTTCCAAAATAGCACCACGTCTTTCTCTGTCAATACAAACTCGTCTTCCCGACACAATTAAATTCAGTGTTTCTCTATTCTTGGCCTTCAAATATCGGAGTGTCACCCAGAAGTGATGGGCAAATCCCTTGCAATGGAGGCTGCGGACAAATGTTTGAGCTCACGCCTTGTTGCACTGCATCAACCTGAAGATCTCAGAAAATGAAGAAACATATATCTAATACCTTCACTACGAAACTCGAAGTGGAGCTATAGCTGATGGAAGCCCACAACGCGCCCTTGAATCACGGGCGATACTTGACAGACAGCGCCAACTATTGAAGTACCTCTTCTACGACTCTTATAAGCGAGGATAGTTTCTTATTTATATTATGATTGAGTTACTCCAGATGGATTATTTACTCCTCACTTCTCCGCAAAAGATCCAGCCCCCTGAGGATGGGTTCAAGGTATATTGTAAAGACAGGCACAGGAGCAGTAAATTTCCCATTCATTGAAGCAGATTGGAGGCCAAAGCATTTTAAAGCTTCTAATGATACGACTCTTCTGAGCATATACTGCACCATACCGAGCGATGTGAGGAAGACATGGACTAGAGTCATCTCCAGGTGCGCTTACCCCGGACATTCCATGATAATTGTAGCTGACCATGTCTCAAGAAACGCATCGACGCTTGATGTCCTGTCGTGTGACTAGGCGTATGAGCTTCCCTAGAACGAAATAGATCAGACAACAGTTGCTGTATGAAAGAGCAAATCGCTTCCCTTCCACTCAGTTCAATCCTGAGGGTGAAAACCCATGCGGAGTCGATGATAAATTGGTCATGACGAATGAGGAATGGGTCGGCAATGGCGATAAAGCACGGTGTTATGGAGGTCAGGATGGGGGTTGAGGGTTCTCAGGCTTGCTTCTTTGTAGCCACGAACCCAAGCTCTCGACTGAAATCAGGGAGGATAGCTTCAGAAGGTGTTGAGAAATTATTATAGCAACGAAAGCCGTATTGATATAATAGACTTGGCCAGATTTATTACAAAACCCAGAACGCCTTTAGACTTCGTCAATATGCTCTAAGTTAGCTCTCCGTCACCATGTTCGACAAGGTCGTCGTCATAGCAGTAATAATTCGAAGCTCACAGATTGGCATCCTGTAATGGGAGATTTAAGGACATTAACCAACGGCCAGAGGGTTAAAGGAGAAGTTTGATCCAAGAAGTTGAACAAGATTATACTTGAAATGGTACAGATGTGTACTTTCACGTACATCTCTTGTATTTTTTGAGGTGACCATGCAATATGTTGCCTTGTCACGAGGTTTGATGAGTTTGCCTAGGTACTGAGGTATGTCGTTGTATGGAGGAGAACTTGGGCTTGATGCATTCTGCAGAGAGTTAAATGGACCCCATTGGTACTAATTGAGAAGCGTCTTGGCCTGTCAGAGCTTATAGGTAGCAGTCGACGGGAGTCGTCGTACTGAAGGCACAGCTTCCATTGGTTTCGGGGTCTTGCTCTTCCTCTTTCCCGACGGGATAGAACGGCAGCCCGCCATTGCAAAGTCTCAGGTCACCCCGATCAACTTACAAATCGACACAAACAGCACATTACAAGCAGTTAAACCTCTCAGGTGATGACATAAACCTCTCTCCTCGTGTGGGAGGCCACCAGATGTTATCTGTTTGTAACGCCCCTCGCCTTGTGCTACCAGCAATGGATACAAGCGGGCGACAACGTCGCCAAGAAAGCACTTGACTCTTGCTGTACTCTCCCAACTTCCGACGATCCCGCAACCAATTTGTCATTTAGACGAAGAGTCACAAACCAACAACTCGAGCAAATCGTTTCGTCTCGCGAACTTTCGCTACTTCACCCGTCGAACTGGCAGTGGCAACAACCCTCACCAACATCAATCGGCCGGCCCCTCGGCAGCCTTCCAAAACCCGATGCAACAACCTATCAAAAAACAATCATGTCAATTCGCCCAATCTTCCCCTCTCTCGCAGTCCTTTTTTTTTCTGCCAATAATCTTCGTGCGGGCCCGAAGGCTAGGTGAGCAATATCAACAAGAACAATACTAAGCCCCTGGCCGCAGCCTCGTCTGTGCACACACTATCACAACACTGACCCTTTGATATTGTTCTTTGTCGCCCCAAACACTTGCATTTACTTCGTATCGCCATGTCGCCTCAATTACTTCGAGAACTTCTCCAAGTGTTTCCTTCTTGATCTCAGCATGATACCCAATCCTTCTACACTTCAAAAATGGAACAAGACGTTAAATCATCGTGGAAACAGCTCTTTCTCTTTACAAGACGATCACACTCTGGCGCTTTGTTCGCTGCATTACTTGCGGCTGGCTTCTCAGCAGGTTTCAAAACTGTTCTGTCCGTCATTCTTGGAAAAGTCTTCGATATTATCGCGGGCTTTGGGAATGGATCGCTTAGTGGGGATGAGGCCCTTTCGCAGGTGGGAAGTTGGGCACTTGTTCTAGTCGGACTCGGTGTTGGCAATTGGATTGCAAGTACAGCGTTCCTCGCTCTCTGGGTCATATTTGGAGAGTTGCAGGCATGCAGTGTTCGACAAGACATCTTTGCGAGTCTTCTCTCCAAGGACATGGCCTGGTTCGACTCTCAATCCGAAGGCATCTCAAGTCTTCTCATCAGAATACAGACGTAGGCATCCCTCTTTTGTAATCACGCATGACTAACAGTTGATAGACAAACTCGTGAGCTTCAACTCGCATCCTCCCAGGTTCTCGGCCTTCTCGTTGGCGACATCATCACCTCAATCGCTTCCCTCGGCATCGCCCTCTACTACTCCTGGAAACTCACCCTCGTCCTCCTCGCCACTCTTCCAATCTCAGCTATAGTCCTCTCGCTAGCGACAAAGCGACTTGAACCCGCGATTCAAGCACAGAAGCGTGAGCTCGCGGTCGCTTCCAAGTTCGCCGTTGCTTCAATCACAGCGATCGATCTCGTCAAGGTCTTCAACGGTTACGATCAAGAGGTTTGGCAGTACTACCCCGCGGCCAAAGCTGCAGCGAAGCACTATCTGATCCAAGCACAATGCAATGCTCTACAAATGGGCTACGTTGCCTTCTGGGTCGTAGCCATGTTCGTCGTCGGCTTTTGGTATGGTGTTGTGCTCGTTAACAACGACGGCCTTGCAGCTGGCAGTGTTTTGACAACTTTTTATGCCACACTCGCAGCGTTTCAGGGTATTGAAGCTTTGATGCCTCAGTGGCTGGTTCTCGCCAAAGGTATGTCAGCCGGCAGTTTTCTCTCCAGTATTACTCGGAACGTGAGGAACGGTGAGATTGTCAAGCTGATGACGGGAGCTTTACGACCATTGAGTTGCAGCGGTGATATCGAATTGAAAGATGTAAGTTCTGCCAATACTGATAAAGGCAATGGCTAACTTTGGTAGGTATGTTTTGCATACCCCTCGAATCCGGCCCAAAAGGTACTCCATCAATCCAGCTTCTTCTTCCCCTCGGGTGAGATGACCTTTATCGTCGGAAGAAGCGGCTCCGGGAAGAGCACACTGGGTAACCTCATTGTCGGTTTCTATGAGCCCCTGAGCGGAGACGTTTATGTCGACAACAAGCCCTTGCGGGTCCTCGACAGACAATGGATCCGTGAGAACATTACCTTGGTCCAACAATCCAGCGTACTGTTCAACGAGAGTTTCTTCAAAAATGTAGCCTTTGGGCACCACGACCCCGCAAGAGCAACGCGGGCTGAGGTTATGCGAGCTTGTGATGCAGCTTTGCTTCAGTCGACGATTGCAGGACTTCCTGAAGGTCTAGATACCAATGTCGGGACTGATGGATACAACTTGAGTGGCGGTCAGAAGCAGAGGTTAGCGCTTGCCAGAGCTCGACTTAGAGATCCCCCAGTGCTCATCTTGGACGAGATCACAAGTGGCCTTGACCAGGTCAGCCGTGTACTCATCATGGATGCGATCAGGGCATGGCGACGAGGGAAAACAACGATTATCATCACACACGACGTCGCGCAAATCGATGCTGATGACTTTGTCTACGTGATGGACAATGCGTCCCTCGTTCAAGAAGGCTTCAGAAAGGATCTGGATATGCAGATTGGTGGTACGTTCGCCACTCTCGCATCTACCGCATCAGAGGAACCAGACACGCCGATAGATATTACCATCGATTCTCCAAATTCCCCTCTTTCACCCCTTTCCCCTTTATTTCCCCCTCCCGGCAGAGCTTCGCGGCTCTCACAAATAGTCGTTGGAGGATTGGAGTCTTTCAGTCCAGCCCCTACAAGCGCCTCTACGCGATTGACTCTAGGCACAAACACAGCAGCCGCTTTTCGCATGCGGACAGCCCGAGCTTGGGAGATGCAACCACTCACTGTAGCTATACCCGAACCTGAGCCTGTACGATCAAAGTCCGCCGCCGACAACCATCAGATTGTCAGTTTCTACGACGAGAAGCACGACAGTGCACTGAGATCTCACAGCAGTCTGGATGGTATGGAAACATCATGCACACTGGTGTCACTCGACGAGCCAGAGTACGTGTTTGGCGGGGCTGAGCGTCCCAAGAGCATTACGAGACTCAGACAAACCAAGTACAACGACATGCTTCAGTCAGACAAGGTGGCTGAAAGGGACAGCGAGACTAAGGATCTCCCTCCGCCAATGCCTCTAGCTTCAATATTGAAGACGGTCTGGCCAGCTTTAGGACGTGGGCATCGGTTTCTTCTCATATTCGGAGTACTGACTTGTCTGGTTGGAGCAGGCTCTATTCCTGCATTTGCTTATTGCTTCGCGCAACTCCTGGGCGCGATGTGGTTACAAGGTGACAAGCTAGCAGAGGGCAAGAGATGGGCTATCTATCTCATTGTCATCGCTGTGATGGATGGTGTTTGCACCGGCGGTGGTAGATATCTCCTTGAGATGGTGGGACAAGCCTGGATCAACACCATTCGAGTCGAAGCTCTAAAACGAATCCTCCGGCAGCCAAGAGCATGGTTCGATCGGTCTCGCAACTCTCCAGGCCGTATCAATGAGTGTCTTGACCGAAATGCTGAAGAAATGCGCAACATTGTTGGCAGATTCCTACCCATCATTATCACAGTCACCGTCATGATCATTGCTGCTGTTGCGTGGGCGCTCGTCATCTCCTGGAAACTCACGCTCGTCACTCTCGCGCCGCTGCCTGTCGTTATGGGCGCAGTTAAAGGCTATACCATTATCAGTGGAAAGTGGGAGGCGCGCTGCAACAAAGGGGCCGAAGATGCGAGCGCGACTTTGACCGAGATCTTCCTCAACATCCGAGTCGTCCGAGCTCTCACTCTAGAACGATACATGGGTGCCAAGTATATGAAAGCAGTAAGGGACACCTTGAGCCTAGGACAGAATAGGGCAGGGCACACTAGCGCACTGTACGGACTGTATCAATCAGTCAACTATCCACTTACTGCACTTGTGTTCTACTACGGAACAGTGCTTCTGGCTTCGGAGAATGCAATCACGGCAACGGCCGTTGTGGCAGTAGTGAATCTGCTTCTGTTCAGCATGGGCACAGCGACGAGTATTCTTAGTACGATACCACAAGTCACGATGGCCCAGTCAACCGCCGCGCAGATGCTGGGGTACGCCAACATGCCTATGGTACCAAAAAGCGAGCCTCGCGGATACTACAAACCCAAAACACCACTCCCAGTTCGACTTGACAATCTCGGGTTCTCATATAAGATAAGCTCGGAGAGACCAGTCTTGAGAGGGGTTACATTCGAGGTGGATGCTGGAGACTTTCTGGCGGTTGTTGGTCGGTCAGGCTGCGGGAAGTCGACGGTGATCTCACTAATGCTGGGTCTTTATTCTCCCACCAAAACCGAGATCCTCAGCACAAGGCCGCCATTAAGCTTCAATGGATATTCCCATGCGCACGTCGATATGGAGCATCTCCGATCAATGATGGCATATGTGCCACAAACGCCGTTCCTCTTCCCAGCTACCATTGCAGAGAACATCGTGTACGGCTTGGGTGAAGTATCGCACCTCCGTCAATTTCCGAGCATTCTGGCTGCAGCGAGGGCGGCGGGTATCCATGAGTTCATCACAACTCTTCCAGATGGGTACAACACTCGAGTCGGCGACGGAGGTCAAGCACTTTCAGGTGGCCAGGCGCAACGTCTCAGCATCGCGCGTGCACTTGTACGCAAGCCTCGTCTTCTTGTGCTGGACGAGCCTACGAGTGCTTTGGATGCAGAGAGCGCAGAAATGATTCGTCATACGATGCAAAAGATTGCGAAGAAGTCAAGGCGAGATATGGCAATTGTGGTGGTGACACATAGCAAAGAGATGATGGCAATTGCGGATCGGATTGTTGTCCTTGAGGATGGTGCAAAGGTAGAAGAGGGAACGTATCATGATTTGCAGCAAGCAAGAGGTGCTTTTGCACGAGTGGTTGGAGACTCAATATGGGAGGGGGGAAGGAATTTAATTGATTGATCTTGAGGGGCATTTGGATATTGTACATAATAATTCTTCACAATCTCGATATTGATGGAGTTGAACGTTGAACGTTGAACGTTGAAATCAAATTCATCAGTCTGTCTCCCCACGATTTAAAGTTAAGGTGGGCCCATTAAAGTCAGCCTCGAAGATTGATTTGATCGACGCTTGATTAATAAGCCACTAAACCGAAAAAGGTCACGGGGATACAAGTGCGACCCTAAAACGTCCCGAAGATTCCAACGTCGTCTCCATTTCATCTCATCGCCACCTTGTACTCTACTCTATACAGTCAGTAACACCAAAATAACTTGCTCTTCATTCACGTGTCACCCTATTTGCCATATTCTTTATTTACAGTCAATCTACTCGTGTCGCAAGCTAGTTTCGACCTACCCGACAGCCTCTCACAAAGCTGCACGGCTGGCTGGCGTTGTTTCACTCACCTCTTGTCACTCATCCTCATATTCACATTTCATCCACTTATATAATGACTGCACAATCACCCCCCAAGCGCAGAAGTCGCTTATCTTCAAACACTCAAGATCACGACGATGCAGCACTCAAGGTCCATCCCCCTTCTCCCTCTCGCCATTGAACCTCCACTTACATCCCTCAGGCCCGCCGCGAACGTAACCGCGAAGCCCAAAACATCTTCCGCCGCCGTCGCCAAGCCGCCGAAGCTGCACAGGCCCAGCGCGTGCGTCGCCTTGAGCAGGTAGTTGAGGAGATGAGCTCCGTCTTCATGTCCTTCGTTGACGAGATGCTCACCACTGAAGCTGTAGTCAAAGCCCAGCCGAGTCTCGTTGGCAGTTTAAGGAGAAGCATGGAGAGGATTCTCGAGCTCGCGCATGAGGTTGTTGGGCCGGAGGAAGATCTTGTGCTGATGCCGAGGGAAGGGGATGATAGGAAGCGTGGAGGCTCTGGATCGCCGGAGAGTGAGCAGAGTGAGACGACGGAGGATTCTTCGGGTTCCATGGCTGTTGCTGTGAGGAAGACTCAGGTTCAGACGCTGACACCGCCCACGTCAACGGTCATGACTTCAGTTTCTACGCCTACTCCACCATCTTTATCGACACCAGCACCATCGTCACTATCAACACCGCCATACTTCAACTCTCACCAACCGCCAATGGCCAAATCCTTCAACTTACCGACATTCTCACTCTCGCCTCAGATCTTCGGCAACGGCTGGCTCGGCACAACCCCTGCATCACCCGGCGATCTCGCCGTCCCCTCATCCACACAGCACTCGGCATTCTCATTCCGCCTCGCCTGCGACATACTAACAATAGCATGCCACCTCCTCGTCAACTCACCGCCGCCCTACGAAATGTCACCCTGTGAATCGCGCCTCTTCTGCAATACTCTCAAAGGCCGCGCCAAAGACGAGATGCTCACACGCCTACGCTGGCTTATTGGTCCGGGTCGAAATGAGATGTACCGCGTTATCGATCTGCCGTATGGACGATATGGACAGTATGTTTATTCTCGCGCGGAGCTCAACCCTTCTACAGTGGAGGATATAGAATGGCCATGGCCTACGCGACCGGCTGGAACACGTATCGACCACTTCACGCGATTCTTCAGCGTTGTTGGGGTTGAGAAACAACTGCTCGCACTTGGTGCCAGGGTTGTGGATGCTGAAACTATGGAACTCAATCTGAATAACTCGCCAATGCCGAATGTTGGACACGCTGTACCGAAACAGCCCGAGAGCTGGAGTTTCGTCAATTGTTTCTCGTTTCCTACGGAGCCAAAATCTGGTCCTGTCACAGTGCGGGTGAGTATACCAACGCTTATCAAGTCGCTCGCTACGAGATCGCTTTGTCTGATGCGGGGGCCGGGAATACCGAGGTCCGAGATTGGGAGTGCGATTGAGGAAGCTATCATCAAAACAGGATGAGCACACGAAAAAAAAAACAGGTTTTATGATTTAACGAGATGGACACACACGAAGGGATTGGATCACTATTGAGGCATTTGAAACTGGGTATTGCAAAATTTTGGGATGGAAGCGTTGTTATTATGGCCTATTAAAGCGACCTGTATATTGGTATCTCGAATCCCTTTATCTGTCATAACGTCGTAATCTGTCATTTACAAGAACACAGTACAGGTCTTTCCCTTGACAACCTGTCTACTATATAACCTCCTCTTAAAAATATCATTTGTATGAATGCACAAAACGTGCTTATTATCGTCTCTTCGATCTGAGTAGTCCCTCCCACGAAATATGATGTCTCCAGGAACTCTTCTGTTCTTGCTGTCGTCGTTGAGCCGGTCGTGCCGGAGCTCGAGGATTTCTTCGTCTCGGCTGTCGAGGCCTTCGTGTGTTTATGGCGACGAATTTCATAAATTCGGCGTCTTGACTTGGTGGCAGCGTACTGGTTTTACCACTACTGGTCCTTAGAATTGGATCGTCTTTGAGTGTCTTGGGGTGAATCTCCAAAATGGCACCCTTGTGCTCTCTTCCCAGCTTGGCGGCTTCGACAAGACCGTGCAAGTCGATATCTCGCTTCTTCTTTTCCTTCTCTTTCATCATTCGCGTTTGGTCCGACCTCTCCATTGCTTCACGCTGTTCCTGTGTCATGGGCGTCTCGTCTTCATCCGACTCGTGGGTCAAGTGCATCATGTGGAGGATGCTCTCAACAGGACCCATTTCTTGCTCTGGTTGCTGGGCTTCCTTGTCATCGGCCTTCTTACGCTTGAAGCAGCTAAAGGCCTTTGAGAGGAGCGCGCGAGTCGGTCGCCAAAGTGCAAGCCAAGAGTTCGCGATCAAATTGAAGAGGCTTTGGACTAGGCTATCTGGGATCTGTCGGATCAAAGCTCCCAGTGGGATTGACATGACACCAAAGAGCAAGCTCCATCCCCATTGGGCACCTGTAAGGGGCGTTGTGTCAAATGCTTCGCCTCCCTTGAAGACGATAATGAATTGGCCAGCGATAGTGATAAGTTGAACGCCGATGAACCAAGGGTTGCGCAAGAATCCTTGATACCAAATATCCAGCTTGTTATCCACGCGACGACAGTTGTGTTGATTAAAGAACTGCATCCAGACGTAGATATTGAGCACCAATGTCTGGAGCTTCTCAATCTCGAATTCAGTATCGGGGTTGAAGAGATCCCATCCAGCGTAGTGAACAACAAAGATGACTATTAACTGGTAGATGGCTTGGCAAATGATCATCTTCCACATAGTGATGGAAATGATAGAAGCGTTGCGAGGCTCAGGCTTTCGCTTGAGGAAGTCGGGCGAGGGGTGATCGGTGGCATAACCAAGAGAGGCAAAGATATCCATGATCAAGTTGATCCAAAGCAATTGAACGACGGTGAAGATAGCGTCGCCAACAAGCTCGGAAACGACGGTGATGAGGCCTGCGGTGATGTTGATAGTGAATTGGAACTATCGTTTGGTTAGCAAAGAACCTGGCCATATTGATCGGTAACCTTACCTGGCAGAACTTCTTGACGGAGTCATTCACAGTTCGCCCCCATGCCAAAGCCTTCACAATGGAGGCAAAGTTGTCGTCAAGAAGGATGATGGAAGCAGCCTCCTTGGCAACTTCGGTACCCTGGATACCCATAGCAAACCCGACGTCCGCTGCCTTTAATGCCAGGCCGTCATTCGTACCATCACCGGTTACGGCGACCGTCTCATTCATGCGCTTCAGGTGTGTTACCAGAAGCAGCTTATCCTCAGGGCTTGAACGAGCCAAGACTTGCAGTCTTGGAATAACAGCATCAAGCTGCTCAGGGGTCAAATCTCGAAATGTCGGTCCATCCATGGCAATGCCACCAGCTGTGTAGATACCACATTCCGTTGCAATAGCCTTGGCGGTCAGGAAGTTGTCGCCTGTAACCATGCGAACGAATACCCCAGCAGCCTGACATTGACGAACGGATTCCACAACCTCAGGGCGCAGTGGGTCACGAATGCCAAAGGCACCGATGAAGATCATGCCAGAGGCCAACCATTCTAGGTTAATGTTATCGGGGTCGTCGTCCGGGCCATCAAAGATGTCCTGCGCGCTAAAGTCTCGGTATGCAATGGCAACAGGTCGAAGCATCCTGTTGGCATAGTCCTCGATTGTGCTGCGATAGCTTGCACGGTCATTCTCCGAGAGTCGTGCAATTGGCACTCTGAATGTAGGGTCCAAAACGACAAAAGCACAATATTCAAACACAACTTCCGCTGCTCCCTTGACGAGAAGTCGATAGCGATCTTCATTGATCTTGACCAAAACTGCCATCCATTTTCGGGAAGAGTCGAACGGAAGAATCGCAACAATGGGGCAGTTGGCCCTCTCCTCGGCCAAATTGTTCATACCAAGATGCTGACGACTAAAGTGTAGCAGGGCAGTCTCAGTGCTTGAGCCCATAAAAGTAGCGGTACCAGAGTCATCATTCTCAAAGGCCGTGGAGTTGAGAGCGATACTGTCCTTGATCAACCGCCGACATTCTGGAGAGAGTGACTTTGCCATGTCAATTGAACTGTCGTACTTGATAGTCGAGGCACGCGACATAGACGAATCGGGATCGGGAACAACCAGGTCGGTGTCGTCAAAGTAAGACTCCAAGCCAACACGTCCAGCCACAACAGTCATCTTGTTCTGGGTCAGGGTGCCTGTTTTGTCAGAGCAAACTGTTGTCGCGTTTCCCATAATCTCACACGATCGAATCAATCGCACCAAGTTGTTGTCTCGAAGCATACGCTTCGTGGCAAAGGCCAGTGCAACAGTCACATTGAGCGCCAGGCCTTCTGGGACAGTGATGACGACGACGGTGACGGCCAGAATCAGAATATGTAAAAAGTCTTCTGCCTTCTGAGATGGCCCCCCAGTCACGGTGTGGAGAGTGACCATGAAGCGGATGAAGAGGACAAGAAAAAAGATGGAACCTGCAACGGCACCGATAACAATAAGTTGCTTGCCAAGACGGCCAAGTTTCGCCTGAAGTGGTGTCTCCTTGACGTCGTCTCTCAACGACATGAGGATACGACCATAGGTCGAGTTGACACCTACAGCAGTAACAATATAGGAGCCAACGCCACGTGCGACAGTGGTTCCACTGAGAATGAAGGGGTCAATTCGTGATGTAGCTGCATGGTTTGGCCTTGGTACAGTCTTGTGTACAAGATCAGCCTCTCCTGAGATGGAAGACTCGTTCATCTGCAGACTCGAAGCTTGCACAAGAACACCATCCACGGCAACAATATCGCCAGCCTCGAGGTGTAGAAGATCACCAACGACAACATCTTGAACGGGGATGCGCTGGAGTTTACCCGAGCGCATCACCGTCACGTCCCTTTGTTGCTTTCGCTCATTGACCTTCTTGAACTTGTAATTCTTCTGCCAATCGGTCGCTGCGCTTGCGATGATGATGACGAGGATCGCAACCACAATTGTCACGCCATCTACCCACTCGACACGCGATGCGCCTATCGACTTGTCGACAGACTGGTAAATACCGATAGCGAGTGAGATGGACGCAGAAATAGTTAACAAAATGATGAGCTTATCATTGAATGCTATCCATAATAGTCTGAAGAAAGATTTTTGTGCTATTTGGGGCAGGCGGTTATCCCCAAATACTCGTTTTCGGTCGACAAAGTGGTTATCGCGATGTTCGAATAACCCATTGTGTAACAGCGGCGGCGACGGCGGAGGGGATGCTGCAGATAGAACTGGGGGTCGTTCAAGGCTACCAGAGGCTACAGCTTCGTCCAAGGTGACGGTACCATCCAATGTTGTTTCGTCTGCGCTTAGTCCTGCTGAGATATCTGTTCGAAGACCAGCGGCCAAACCCAACAAGCCTCCAAACGCGCGCAAGGCGGAGATGTTCTTGGCGGTCAGGAGTCGATGTAGCTGAGACGGGGTAAAAGCAAAGTTGTTGCCCTGGATATGTTCGTCGTCGTGCCAATCGAAGGGCGGGTCGACGTCGGAAGGTTCGGGTTGAGGATTCATCGTGTTATCGATCCTCGGCTGGTCGTGACCGCCAGCGTCAAAGTTGGAGTTAGAGTTGGACCCTTCGCCAGAGCCGCCATAGCGTGAATCAGGAATACTCGTGATGTCGTCCATCAATGGGACTCTGTGTTGCAGGTTTGTGAGCGCGAAGCAGCCGTTGATCCAGAAAACCTGGTACGGCACTGAGCCACAGAGATACGTGTACTGAAAGCAAAATAGAAGAAGAGAGAAAGAGAGATTCAGTCGGTGGATCGAAGACGGTTTGAAGGGGACGGGACGGTTGAGTGTGGAGGAAGCACTGAAATCATGCTCAAGCTCTAGCGTGGGGGAGGCTTTTACAACAAAAGTCTACCCCGAAAGCGTTAGAGTCAGCCAGGACCAGCAGGAAAATAAAGAACCTTAAAGAGAAACTCGTCATACCTGGACGACTTGTCTCCACCGGGAAATGACCTTCTGGCGGGCAGAGCTGATTGTGAGTGGTGCTTGGCAGGTCAATCTCTATTCTGTGGCGGCGCAACTCTCTACAGTAGGTTCAGTTCTTGTCTGGCGTCTGGGGGGTCCCGGCTGGTCCGCCTTGACCAAAAATACGCCATAACCAGTAACAATCAACAGCGACACGTCGCTAACCCACTGTAACTGGTCCGCCTTACAGAGGACCAAGGGACAGCCCCGTATGTACCGTACCTAGTTGACTTGGGGAACTCTATCCGTAGACTGGGAACTGATATTGTCACTGCCCATCATCTCGGGAGGGCCGAGACTCTACGGGGGGGCCAAGGTAATCCTGAAAATGCTTGGTGCTGTTGCTATCGTGTCTTGGCGGTCGTCTTGGCTGCAACGTCGTTTGTGCTAAGAGAGACTGAAGCTTTTTGGTTAGTGTCGTCGTCGTCGTCATCACGGCAGCCTCTGGTGTTGAAGCCGTTTGAGAGCCATCGACGTCAAGAACCGTCGTTGAATTAAGAATTGAAACACTAACTTAGGAAATAACGAGCTCGGAGTGAGGCAGATCATGCACAGCCAGCACAGTGCCTAAAAGTGCTGGGGAAAAAAAGCCCGCCCCATCTCAAACCTTGCTCTAGGTACCTTAGAGACGGACAAGGAAGGTCAAGACCCAGGGGCCGCGTGTAAGGTAGCTGAGTAATAAAAGAGGCAACCCATTTTTTCTTGGCGAAAAAACAAAAAACCACGCCAAGATATAACATTGTTACTGAGGCCAAACTTCGCTGTGCCAAGGTTTCTCCAAGTGATCTACCAACGAGTCAGATGATGCGAGTACCATAACAATTCTAGAAAAACTGGAATAATTGACTCAAGTCGATGACATTTACAGTTTATCAAGGCAGATCAATCAGATACGCGGATCCGGGCGCATCTGATAACCCCGAGGCCCCATTCTTCAGATGCCCAGACATTTGGGGCCCAGAAATACACCGAGATGATGAGCTGCGATAGGAGGTTGGAGAGAGAGGCATATTATTGGGTGGCCAAGTTCCCAGAACTACATGATCCTGTCTGTGTCCAGTTCAGAAGTAAATTGTTGTAGTTGAGTAGAGTTAGATTAGACTTTTAGTTACATAAGGCGGCATTCAGATGGTGAACGGCTCGCGACGTTGAAACGGTGACGGTTGAAGCCGTTGACAACAGTCAAGCCCGCCCGTTACAGCGAAAAAGTCAAACAGCACAAACTCAAGAGTAACTCAACTCCATCTTGATCGAAAAAAGCAAGACGTACAGACACAACCCACGTGCAATGAGCACAAACTCACTACACCAAGACTGACCTCCATCTCACCGTCTCGTCTTGTCCCTAGAGCCCTCACATCTCACAATCCATCCTTCTATCCCAAACCATCAATGACACAAGGTGCACAAGTCAATTCATGCTCGTGACTGCCCCTAACACTCTCCCTCGTAACATTTGTATTTCACACTGCGCGGTCCAGTTCAATGGTCAAGACATCCTATGACTTTCCACCTATAAAGCCATAATATTGAATATCGTATCCACCACTTCAAACCAATCTCGTCTCGTCTGTCCAATTAATAACCCGCTCTCTTCCCCGATCGCTTCAGCGCCCTGCCGGCCGAGACATGCATTCCCAGATGAATATTTCCAGACATGTTGGTACCACAAGAACTTCACATCGACTCCGGGATATTTGCACAACCCTGTTCGACAAACTTCCCCATCGAGACTGTTTGCACAGAGTGATACAATGCAGAAATATAGATTCACGTCAACGGTAGAAACACGCCAAGTCGTTAGATGTTAAGCTTGAATCAAAGACAAGACATGGCGTTGTCTTTCGCTTCGACCTCCAAACATTGAGCACATGGTGTCGTATCCTGTCCAGCTCTGTTTCGTTTCACTTTTGTCGCTGCCCCTAAAGTCGCCCTATAAACGCTCTTAGGGGAGATCCTCACCTCAGAGCTGCCCTATCCGACGGACATGATGCTCCAAACAAAGCAACTTCCCGCATCAAAGATCCCGTCGTTGTCCTCCATTCTTCCGAATCACCCCAAAATGCCTCGACATGACTCGCTGCTGTAGTTTGCCTTGGAGAGGGCGACATCCGCGGCTGGATATCCGTTGTAATTCTCCTTCTGGGCTCTGAATCTTTATTCGGGGTGACAGAGACATTGAATCCACATGGCGGCCTTTAACAGATTCGGGTCTGTGAAACGGGTTCGGTGTTGAAGGTCTCGAGCATGTTTCTTGGTATAAGTCTTGATATTGTCTGGACGTGATTCAGGGATAAAGCTCCTTGACATCCCTTTCGATCTTCGGTGGTTTCTTCAAACAACTCAAGACTATCAACCATGGAGCTACCAAGAGATTTACTCACCCTCTTTCTTCAGTTAGTTCTCTTGCCTGTAGTAACAGGGTTACCTCCTCCCCTGAATACACGAGACGATGAAGTCTTTACCCCCAAAGTCATGATCATCTCAATGGTATGCCCCTTCCCCTATCTCATACTACTTCTCTAACACCACACAACAGTGGTCTCCCGAAGCTGCAGTCTGGCACGAACGTCTCCCTGCTTCAAATCTAGGTACCCTCGCCGCTAAAACGATTCACGCCCCTGGCCTCTCCATGCTCTTCCCCTGCGCCACCTGCACTGAAGATGGAAACATCTGCCATGTCACCATCGGCGAAGGAGAGATAAACTCCGCCGCTTCACTCATGGCTCTCATGCTCTCACCAAAGTTTGACTTTCGCCATACATACTTCCTCGTTGCCGGGATAGCTGGTGTTAATCCCAAGTACGGTACTCTTGGTTCAGTCGCCATCGCTCGCTATTCAGTCCAGGTTGCGTTACAGTATGAGATTGACATACGATCTCTTCCTCCAGGCTGGCCAACTGGGTATATCTCATATGGTCGTGACCAGCCTTACCAACAGCCTTTTATCACATATGGCACTGAAGTCTTTGAAGTCAACGCTCAACTTCAGGATGCTGCATACCGACTCGCATCTAAGGCTCAGCTGGAAGATGCCAATGGCCCAAAGGAGTATCGTGCACTCTACCGCCGAATGGGCGAGACATACAAGAGTGCCTCTCAACCACCATCTGTCATCAAGTGCGACACCGCTACGAGTGATGTATACTACTCTGGTAGTAGACTCTCCGAGTCCTTTGAGAATACTACCAAAGTGTGGACGAACGGCACTGGCGTCTACTGCATGAGCGCTCAAGAGGATAATGCCATCTTGGAAGTCCTCGTCAGAGCAGCGATTGCAAAGATCTGTGACTTCTCAAGAGTCATGATCTACAGAACAGGTGATCTCCCTCATGACCCCTATTAATCATCTCGCTAACCCTTGTAGGATCCAACTTCGATCGCCCTCCTCCTGACTACACCGACCTAGATCATCTCACCGCCGCCAAACAGAATGGCTTCTCAATCGCCATTGCCAACATCTTCCATGCAGGCATTGAGATCGTCAAAGGCATTATTGAAGATTGGGACACCACGTTCAAAGATGGTATCAGGGCAGAGAACTACGTTGGAGATATTTTCGGTAGCCTCGGTGGTGAGCCTGACTTCGGCTTTGGCAGTCTGACCCATGGTGAACGTATTGCGCCGGATAGTAGGAGCAGCGAGTTGGCGAATAGGGAGATGGATAGACGGAGAATCTTGACGCAGAAGTCTTTGCGAAAGGTCTAAATTAGTAAGGACATGATAGCATGATAGTTGGGGTTGTATCATTTGGTATTGATAATCTTGGGAGAGCGTATGGTATCATGGCGAGGTCAACCTTTTTTCTATTTTGTTTTAATAAACACTTCTTTGGGCCCCTTTTAAACCGGCGTCATTCTCAATCATCTTCACTATCAGTTCTCTTTTATCATTGTCACTTTTTTTATATGAACCAATCTGTTTCGCCAAACGGTCTCAGGTATGCTTTGCTCCCCATCCTCACACATCAACAGGCCAAACGGTTTCATTGATTCACATACATAAACATCATCTCGCATCACTACAACTTTTCAAGTCACGTTACCACGACCCATCGGCCCAAACGTCATGCTCATTCGTGGCGCACAGCGTAGCCCAACCTGACGCAACCCACAGCACAATAAAATGAAGGAACAAAAGGAGAATGCTCATGGCTAAGCCCCACGCTCGTGGACCGCTTGTGAAGTAATCTCCATAGCCTTGCCTAAGAGCAGGCGAATAGCTCGTCATTTGTGGCATGCCAAGGTCCAGCGCTGCAACACAGACGAGTGGAATGCCTACGTTAGGTTGGACCATGAGTGGCCAGCAGGGACGTGTGAGAGTAGTCATCTTGATGCCAAACAAGCCGAGGCGGAGGGTATAGCTGAGTAGCGTAGAGTTTTCGCCTGCCAGATGCATGGTTCGGATGAGAAACACAGTTGCTCTCCGTCTAAGAGCGTCAGCTGTGGTTGTAGGCGGCGGCATCAAAAGTGGAGGGCTTTGAGAATTCCGCCTCTCGTGCATCTCGGAGTGCTCAGATGCGTCGCTGACGCTCACGGCCGGTGTTACGAAAGATCCACGATGACTTTCCTGGCTGTGAGACATAACCATTGACTGTGAGCCACGATGTCTCGATAGAGACTGGCGGTGCGGATCCAGCCGAGAACTTTGTGCACTCTTAGTAGGCGACAGATCTCTAGAAGTAGTCCTAGCCAAGGCACCGAGCTCTTCAAACTTGTCTGATGTTGACGTTTGATGACGATGTCGAGGGCCTATAGAACTGTAAGAGTAGGTTTGTTACAACCCAAGAAAAAGAAACTTACCTGGAACTGGCGTACTTGGAGGGGCGGGCGAGTCCAGATTCTGTATGCGAGTTCCGATCCCAAGATTTGGTGCAGGCTCCTGACTTGCACCATTCTCGAAGGTCATTGACTCGCCTCTCATGGCCTTGAGAACCTCATTGGCACTGGGTCTTTCACCAGGGTTGAGAGCCAACAGTTTCTTCAATAGTTGGTAAAGCTTCGAGGGAAGATCTGGGCGCTCCCGTCGCTCATCTTGGAACCCTTGCCAGTGAGTGATCTCGGCTCGAAGTTCGTCTACATCTTCGAGTTCTTCTTGCAGAGCATTCGCGCTTTGGTAAGGAAGTCTCCCGAAGCACATAAAGTAGAGAATCATACCAAGCGAGAAGACATCCGACTTTGTTGTGAAGTTTGCATATCGACCCGAGGAGACATCCATTTTGAGGACCTCTGGGGCGCAGTACGAGATGGTTCCGGTAGTACCTGAAGATTTGCGGACGACATTTTCGGGCTGGACTTCACCGAAATCGCTGATGAGGCATGTCGTTCTGCCACCCTCACGATGGAGCAAACAATTACTTGGTTTGAGATCGCGATGAATGTAGTTGGCTGCGTGGAGGTATGCCACACCGGATGTGATGTCCTTGAACAGTGTGTAGATTTCATCAAAAGGGAGCTTGCGGTTGCCATTCAACAAATCGACAGGCGTTTCGAGTTGGCCCTTTGATCTTCGACGCATCTGAGCCTTGAGCTCTTCCTTGGTTGTCTCACGTGGTGCTCCGCCGACGATGTATTGTTGGAGATCACCACCATTACAGTATTGCTGGAGGATGAATGCGCAAGCGACACTGGGGCCAAATCGGGTGAGTCTAACATCCTCAAGCCAGACATGCCGATACGATACGAGGTTTGGATGGGAAAGCTTGGCGAGAAGCTCGACTTCGATGAGAACCTTCTCCAACCAGGCATGATCATCTCCGACAGGGACTCGTTTGCAAGCGAATTGACCAAGGGCGCATCCATCAATTTCGTGCCGTACAAGCAGCACCACACCTTTACCTCCCTTGCCTAGGACTCTTTCCTCGACGAAAAATGTGTTGAAGTAGTTGGGACTGAATGCATCTCGCCGTATTCTGCTGCCTTCCGCTTGCGCGACACCGGGAGTACTCGACACAAACTCGGCCTCATCTGGGGCGGGCGATGGCGATGTCTGATTTGTTGTCGGGCTACTTCCGCCCAAGATAGGACCAAAGAGTCTTCTTACTGGACTCGGCGGGTGATCGGCGGAATTGTCGTTATTCGCATTGGCAGCGCGGAGCATGCGAAAGTAATCGGGGTCGACATAGGTCTCTTGCCGAGCACCAAAGGAATCATAGCTTCGGTCGGAAGTATTCTCGGAACGAGTAAGCGGCTGGTGGCATGTAGGACAAGTCGAGATGCCTCTGATCTCGAGTCGATGTGATTGAGAATCGCGAACAACGATAGCGTTGTGGTGACGGCTGCAAGTTACAAGGGGTGGTTAGCTTGTCATGTATGGATGGATGGATACCTTGCACAACAAACAAAGAGAAGAGCGATGACGTACAGAACAATCTCTCTGCCCTCATGGGGCTGGTAGGGAATTAGCGACATGTCCTTGGAGTGGGAGCGTCAGGTACAAAATCCAGGATCGCAATCATGGTAAAGATGATGCGATGGGGAGGTTGAGGATTTTGTGTTGGAGCTGTTGGTTCAAGTGGAAATGGAAATGGAAATGGAAATGGAAGTGGAAGTGGAATGGAAGTGGAAAGTTTCGCGGGGAAGCTCCAAGTCACCAGTGGCAGCAGTAACTAAATAAGTGGTGTTGTATTGTTGATAACCTAGGGACCGGAGGTATGGAGGCAACGTGAACAAAACAACACGCAACAGTGCGACTCCAAAATCCATTAAATTACAGCGAGACCTTGTGAGTCATTAGTTGCGGTCACTGCATCTGATTTAAGAATTCTTGATTACAATGTCAAGTCTATTTGAGTGTTGTGTACTTTTGACGCTTCTTTGAGCTGCCAGGAACAGTGGAGCTTGAATGGATCCCTTGATGCTGATCACCAGGAACTTCAATTAAGCTTTGTCATTTGCATCTTGACGCCGTTCGATGGGCAGATCTAGAGCTAACTGCCTCTAAAACGTTATTGAGCCAGGTTAGAGTAATTATAGTATTGACAAACCCAATCCTTTTGTAACTTACCTAGCTACTGTCCCAGCTTCAGCCAGAATGTCAAGTTAGAGGTCTAGGGTATTTTGGTTGCCCATGTCCTTGATTAACAACACCTTCCCCACTATCGCGAGGCTTCCCAATTACACGCAAGCGACTCTCTTTGTCCCAAACAACTTCCATCCCTACCATGTCAGATCTACGACAAGCGTGTGATCGATGTCACAGTAAAAAGTTAAAATGTACAAAGATCCCAGCATCTTCTGCCTGTACCCGCTGTGTCAAAGCTGGAGTCACCTGTCTCTTCAGCCCTCCAACTCGATCGCTACGCCATCCTGACAATGTTGCCTTCAACTGGTCTATGCTTGGCTTGGACGAGCCTGTAATCGACCCAGTTCCTAGCATTGACCTGGATCAATTTATTACAACGCCGCCTGTGAGCGAAGTTACAGATCCACCTCCACCTCCAACTCAACCAGCTCAAGTCACTGAGATATCTCAGTTGACAGATCTCATGGCTGGGCTGGATCGCCTACAGAGCAACTTTCCAACCTCGCAACGAGATCACTTATCTGCAAGGGAACTCACAGAGTTCATGAAGATATGCAAGTTTGATCTTGGATCATTCCTCGAAGATCTGCTACAACGTTCCCAAAAGCTACTTCACTTATACCCTGAAGTTCTCAAACGACTTGAACCCGAGGACATCAACTGCGATGCCCCGGACTGCGTCCATAACGCACAAAAGAAATTTCCACTTCCGAAATCGAGAGTTCCAATCGACCAGTCCCTTATTCACCTCATCATGGCCTGTCACCTAAGACTATTGGATATCTTTGACATGATCACTAACCATGGGCGTATGTGTGCCCATGCTGTACCGCTGTTGCCCAGAGAACACGAGCCCAAATTCGAGATGCCAGAGATCAAGATAGGCTCTTTCGTTGCCCCGAAAATCTCTGCAGCTTCAATGATGATCGCAATGGTGATCGAGCTCCAGCATTCCCTGAGCTCGAGGGCAGAGCAACTGGAAGGTGCGGTATCATTAGCTGTCGGCAATGAGTCGAAAGCAGCAAAAATCATTAGTCTTCAGTGCGAGTCGTTGAAAGAACGAGCTTCAGACACTCTTGACGGTCTTTGTTCTCTTCGAGACAACCTTATGAAACTTGGTGTCATCAGATGATGTCCTTTTTTTAACCGTTTTCTTCATGTCCTTAGCGGAACAGCAGATTAAGAAGCGCAATAATATTTCTAAGCTACGAGAAGACATAAAAGAGATGTGCAGGAAGTATTCCGTCTTTGAGGCGCCTTGGACAATGGCAGTGCATGGGAGTCAACTGACATTGCTCCCTCCAGAGTCGTGTGTAAGAAATACAGACATGGTTGGCTTGTTAAATGGACGCATATGTTTGTTGGCGTCCGATGCAAGGAGCCTGAGAAGGGCCGGTTTGCTTCATCAACTACCCTATGAGATTGTCGGGCTCCGTCATCTAGCCGTTCTATGGAGCATGCCTTTTACACGAAACACTCGCTGAAGGGGTATTTGGGCTTTGACAGAGAGTGTTGACATACATGTTTGCGATACTGCCAGATCACTGGAAAACGTCAGGCAGCCACAGGCTTGTCATACTGTCGCTTTACAGTAAGGCCCGAGATGTTGCAGCGTTGCCATTTTGAGATCCGCCATCAAACAACAAACCCGATAGCAACACAAACTTACAATGTTTTACAACCAGTGAAACCACGATTTCCAATTTACCCGCATATGGCTGTCACAAGCCAGCTATGCACCATCGTCTCATTGGTTCTGTCACAATGCTTTGCCGTGGCCGAGATACCATCTGTGCAATTCCACTCTGTGTTCCCCCATGAATAGATTCTGTGGATAACCTCAAAGCCGACGTTTGCGGCTTGTGGGTGCACGATGCCCGGCGTCAGCACAGAAACACGGGAGAGCGCGTGTAACCAGCTAACGTTGGGGGAGGAAAGAAATCCCGAGACCATAATCCTAAATGATGAAAAGATTTAGGTAACTTAGCCTAAGTTTGGGGGACTCTCTACTAAGTTTGTTTTAGCACCCTCTTTTCAAGTCTTGAGTTCTCTCCAAGGACCAGCTAAAAGGGGCGGAAGTTCAGCCTTTGGCGATGGCATTGGTTGTCCGATCCTGTAGTCTGTGGAAGTTAAGGCTGAAGGTCGGGGTGACGACCTAAACGAGAAAACATCTGCAGGTTGTTGTTTCTCGAGTCGAATTAAAGGATACGGTCAGAATAGGTACCGGTTTTGGTGCCGCTGTCACACCACGTGAGATGCTATGGGTGGTCAGACTGAGAATTCTTCCGATGTTATGTGAAAGAACCTCAGTTCGTGGCCGAATATCCGTATACGAGACTACCATTACTGCGAAATGATGAAAGAACGCGGGGAAATGTCTTAGCCAAAGCCATGGGGAGCTCTAGGGGACCTCCACACAAGAGAAATCCCCCCCAAAAGGCGACGGATATTGCGAGGAAATAGACCGGACTTGAACTCCATGACTCGGCCGAGAATATCTCATCACGCCATGTCTAGGAAAGCGGGTGATCAGGCCGTTTCAAGCAAGACCCCTGCCCAATGAAATTGGCAGACCCATGCGAGAAAGGGACCCTTTGCGAGAACAACGAGCTCTAGTGTCATGTAGGTCGACGGAGTTTATGGCTGAACCCGAACGCGAGCGAGGAGCCGAAGAGGGAGAGAGAGAGGCAGGGAGGGGGGGAAGATGTGCTCCGGCCGAGGTTTGTTGCATTGGAAGAGGAGATCTCCAACAGATTTAGACAGAAACCCGAATTGGCGGAGGGCCCTGTTACATTGCTTCAGGCTATGTTCAAGGATGTACGGATAGGGCAGCTCTGTTTTTTCTCTCTGTCCCCTTCGCTTTTCTCCTTTTGTGCCTCATTTCACGCCATATGACTCTCTTGTGATCGCACACTGAACTTGTTTGCGTTGCCCCGTCTGCAAGCGAGAACAGATTCACACAGTCCGCCAAACAAACAAACCTGACTTTGTTCTCAAACGAGTATACGCCTCGTTACTGGTGTCTCTGAGCTCTTCCAACGTCGTTTGTCTATTCATTCGCCCGTCTCGTCAAGCTATCAACCTTCCAAGCTTCCCCATCAACAACCTCGTCTTCTACCGACAACACTTTTACGAAAATTGAACCTGGCCGACTTCAAGTGGAGAGGAACCACAGAATAGGATTTGCGAAAATCCGGGGAGACGAAACCCAAAATCTCCACCAGCATAAACTGGGAACTACCCAATACGGACTATCTCCGACTCCATTCGTAGCTCAACATACAGCTCAGACATTCAAGATGAGTAGAGACGACGACTTGACTCGCGAAGAGTCAAGATCTCATGCCCTGACCCGCGAACCAACCCGCGAAGAAAAGACCCGAGAGGCTATTGCCGAAGGTCACGACGCAGATATTCCTAGCAACATTGGCTTTATACCCACTCCAGCAGACGAGCAGAGACGAGCCAGTCTCACGAGCCATCGACGTGCAAGCCATGCAAGAGAACGAGCCTCTCTGGACGCAGAGAAGCACAGTAAGGAAAATGGACCTGTGAGAGATGAGGAAGAGGGTGGTTCTCAAACGCAGAGCGAGAGCGATATTGTTTGGTGGGATGGTGATAAGGATCGCCAGAATCCGTACAATTTTGCGACTTGGAAAAAGGTTCTCAATTGTGTGCTCGTGAGTGCACTGACCTTCGTTACTCCCTTGGCTTCTTGTAAGTGGCCCTCGTCATGATGTCTGTCTCGACATCATGTGCAATGGAGACATGCTAACGTGACATAGCCATGTTTGCGCCCGGTGTACCGCAGCTCATGGTCGAGTTCGGCAGCCAAAGTCGTGAACTGGCATCATTCTGTGTGTCTGTCTACGTTCTCGGTTTCGCTGCAGGTCCTATGATCTTCGCTCCTCTATCAGAACTCTATGGACGTCAAGTGGTCTATCACTGCTGCAACGTTGGCTTCATCGGTTTGGAGTACATCCTTACTACCTCCAGACTTTTCTAACTCTCTCAGTGTTCGTCGTTGCCTGCGCTAAAGCCCCCTCGCTGAGCAGTTTCATCGCATTCCGCTTCCTCAGTGGCACATTTGGCTCGACACCCATCACCAACGGCGGTGGTACAATCGCGGATATGATCGTCCAGGAGAAGCGAGGCGCGGCAATGGCGAGCTTCAGTATTGGCCCGCTTCTCGGACCCATCATTGGGCCTGTTGTTGGTGGTCTTATAACTGACGCCCTAGGCTGGAGATGGGTATTTTGGATCATTGCCATCACATCTGGCGTACTGTCCTCTATCTTCTTCTTCGCCTCAGAAGAGACCTACGCACCCGTTATCCTCGCCCGAAAGACGAAGAGACTCCAGAAGGAGACAGGCAACGACCGCCTCCGATCTAAACTCGACGCCGGCCTCAGTCCAGCGGACTACTTCAAACGCGGCATCCTTCGCCCATTCAAGATGCTCCTCTTCTCACCAATCTGCATCATCTGCGGTGTATACGTCGGCCTGGCCTACGCATACCTCTACCTCCTCTTCACGAGTCTCACGCCTCTCTTTATGAAAATCTACCACTTCAACACCGTTCACGCAGGCCTGACGTTCCTTGGTCTTGGTGTGGGTAGTATGATTGGTGTAGCGTACTTCTCTGTCTCGAGCGACAAGTACATGAAGAAGAAGGCTGCAGCTGCCAAGGAGCAAGGTATTGACGATCCAGCTGAATCAATGAGACCCGAGAATCGACTTCCGCCGCTGAGGATTGGTGCTGTTCTGCTCCCGGCCGGTTTCTTCATTTACGGGTGGACTGCTGAGTATCAGACTCATTGGATTGCGCCTATTCTTGGAACCTGTGTCATTGGTGTTGGAAACCTCGTCATCTTCATGGTAGGTCCATCACTTAGTATCGTGATTCATACTAACATATTACAGTCACTACAGATGTACCTCATCGACAGCTTCACCGTCTACGCAGCCTCGGCCCTCGCCGCCAACGCCGTCATGCGATCAATCGCCGGAGCATTTCTACCTCTCGCGGGACTGCCAATGTACGATAAACTCGGCATGGGATGGGGAAACAGCCTTTTGGGCTTCATCGCTGCTGCACTAATCCCTGCGCCGTGGCTGTTCATCAAGTACGGAGAGCATTTGAGAAAGAAGTTTGAGATCAAGGATTTATAGACGAAAAGGTGGACGGACTGGCGATTCTCAGGCATAAATAGAGGGAAACCAGCATTTATTGGCATATTCATTTACGGAGTCACTTTCTTATTGTTCGCCCACTGCATCACTGCCTGAGTGCGTTCATGGTTTTGTAACGGAGCTGCATATGAGGCGTTGATCACGCACGCGAATGCATGGGCCGTTGGATGCAACTGATGCGGCTCGAGCCGAACCGCCAGGGTCATGAGACAAAAGACGATGACGGAAACTTGCCATCACACATAAAGAGATCTTGTCAAGGAAATCTTCCAATGCTAATCTCGCGATACTGCACGGCATTCACAAAGTGTCCACTACAGGAACTGAACATGGACAAACTTGAGTTGCCTCAATGACCTGACTTTGCCATAAAAACTCCGTCGAAAGCACCGACAGTGTCATCTCATCATGGCAGCCCCTGCGTGTAAACACTGGTGCCTTGATCCACCAGACCTACAGCAACATCCTTTACTAGGATGTAGTTGATAACTAATTATAACCCTTCTCAGATTATCCTAGACTTATCCAATCTCTTAAGCTCCTTACGAAAGGTCTCGAAGCTCCCTATCATCTCTGAGTGCCCATCTCGCCGCCCATCCGGCGCAGTATCCAAACCTCATCCTGAAGGACCGATAATCCCCCCCAAGTATCACAATCATGCCAGAATCTGTTGTCACCGCCCCTTTATGAAGTCAGGCCACACCTTTCTACACGGACCACAGAAAAGATAGAGACCCATTTAGGGGAGAAATAAAAGCTTGGGACCTCGATCCTACATGGTAAAAGACTTATGTTAATTTAGCATACGTTTATGCCATATCTGCTGAGTTTAGGATACTCTTTGCTGGGTATTCTTGACACTTCATATTAAGGTCTGAGGTTATCCTGGGCCTGCAGACCATCTCATCATGTATCGTATCGTCAGGGTTCAGCAGTGTACCCTTGAATTGAGAGACCCGGACCCTAGCTCGGGGTCTTTCTATAGCTCAGCCTTTTAATCCTTGGCTGCATGTGTGGGCTAGGTAGCTTCGGATAGGCGGATTGGCAGAGGCACCTCTATGGGTGCGACAGATGCACTGGACATTATACGGCGGAATGTCGGCTAGGTGTCAGTAGTGTTCCGCAATATCAAGTCTACTAAATGTCTGCTTTATGATGAGTGACATACGCACTTGGAGACACGTATCACAGAGACAAATGATATGTTGCAAAGGGATTTGCCCTGTTTATTCCTTTACGTGACTCAGAACTCGTAAACCAGTACCCTAACCTTGGAAACAACCATTGCCCTGTCTATCATTACTAATTTCGCATTAAACAATTCCTTATCACTCCAGGTTCATCTTTAAGAGACTTTTATGCTTTACTGAAGCTGACCAATGCCGAGGTGCTCGGGATCAGCCTTGACGATTCGGAGGGTGTTGGTGTTACCCATGCCGCCCTTCCAGCCCTGGACAACGACAACGGTGTCACCGGCGGTGAGGACGTTGAGCTGAAGAGCGTTGTTGACGGCCCACTTGATTCGGCGATCGACATCCTCCTGCCAGTTAACCTGGGTGAAGTCGGGCTTCGTCTCGGGGAACAGGAAGGGGTACACGCCACGGTACAGATGGGCGAATCGAGATGTCGTGGGGCTTCGAGTGACCATGAAGATGGGGCACACGGGTCGGTACTTGGACAGCATGCGGGCCGACTCTCCGGAGGTGGAGAGGACAATGATACCGCCAGCACCGAGATCGAGGGAAGCGCGGACAGCAGCCATGGCGCAAGACTCGACAGTGGAGACGGGTCGCTTGACGAGGGTGCACATCTCCTCGAAGTGAGAGACGTAGGGGATGGTGTTCTCGGCCTTGAGGCAAGTCTCGTGCATCTCCTTGACAGCCTCGGAGGGGTAGCTACCCTTGGCTGTCTCACCAGAAAGCATCACACAGTCGGCACCATCAGTGATGGCGTTACCGACGTCGCTGATCTCAGCACGCGTGGGGCGGGGGTTCTTGATCATGGACTCGAGCATCTGAGTAGCGCAGATGACGGGCTTGCCAGCAAGGTTGCACATGGCAATGAGCTTCTTCTGGGCAGCAAACACCTCAGCAGCGGGAATCTCGATACCGAGATCACCACGGGCAACCATGACACCATCGGTGGCCTCGAGGATCTCCTTGAAGTTGTTGAGACCCTGTCGGTTCTCAATCTTGGCGATGACCTGAATGTGCTTGCCCTTCTCGCCGAGAACCTCACGGATGTCATGGATATCCTGAGCGCGGCGGATGAAAGAGGCGAAAACCATGTCGACATTGTTCTCGACACCGAACTTGAGATCGGCCTTGTCCTTCTCGGAAAGAGCGGGAAGATCGACATCAGTGTTTGGCAGGTTGACACCCTTCTTGGAGCAGATAGCACCGTTGTTGCGGGCCTTGACTCGGATGGTCTTCTCGTCCTTGATCTCGAGGACGTCGAAAGCGAGAACACCGTCGTCAACGTAGATGACACGGCCGGGCTCGATGACGCTGGTGATGTTCTTGTAGTCGACGTACCTGCAAAAGTTAGCTTTAGGAGTTACACCGGTTTTTATTGTACTCACATGTTCTTGTCGTCACAGGCAGTGGCATAAGAATCGTCGGTGGTGATGTTCATCTCGTGGCCAGCACTGATGGGAATATCCTCATCGTTGGGAGTGTTACCCGTTCGGATCTCGGGGCCCTTGGTATCAAGAGCAATGGCAACATTGCGACCAGCGTGGGTAGCCTCGGACTCACGAGCGTTGTCAATGACAGACTTGTGGTACTCGTATGATCCGTGAGAGAAGTTCATGCGGACAACGTTAAGACCGGAATCTCGGAGCTTGTTGATGGCCTCAACAGAGTTGGTCTTGGGGCCAATGGTGCAGATGATGGAGGAGCGGCGATAGTTGCGCTGAGGTCGGAAAGCAGTGTCGAGGGAGGCAAGCCATGAGATCTTGCCTCCGAACTCGAGGTGGTCCTGAGCAGTAGCAGCCATGACGCTTTTGGAACGCTTGTGTGAGGGTTTCTGAGCCATTGTGAAAGAAGTGATTAGCAAATGTTGAGTAGTGGGTGGGATGAGCTTGGCGGGGTAGCTCTGGTGCAAAAAGAATGAAGACGTGAGGAAATTCAGCCCGGAACAGTTGGAGAAGACGGGAAATATATGTCTCTCTCAATCAACTGATATCAGCAGCCAACAAGAAGCAGAGCAGAAAGATCAGGTCGTTCTGCGGGCACTTGCTATGCAGGCCAACAGGGATGCATCCGTGAGCTGTAGGCAAGTACATGGGGGCTAACGTGGATCTGATCTGACGTTAAGTGACGTGGTGGGAAAGGCGATAGCAATGGGGTGTGGCATTTCTCGGTGGGCAGAGCAGTCGGTGCGACACAGTCTGGCGGGCTTGGTTGGCGAGAAGGACAAAAGACGACCCATGAGCTCAATAGATGGGCCGAGTACAGAATCGTCAGATAATCGCTAATCGGGCCAGAAGAACCGAGTCCAAACCCGACACCTTGTCTCGTACTGTTAATGGGCCGCAGGGGAAATCCAGTGTTTCTGAACTGCTACTGCAACCCAAAAGCCAGAAGCGCATCTGCAAAGACGGGTATATGCCACACCTCCATATCGCTATCACCATCATTTTTTGGAGGGCCGGGAGCCCAAACCCCAAAGGCCCAAGCCACAGCCAGCAGCCGTCTCCATTCATGTGCAGCAACAGCAACATCAACAGTAGCAGCAGCATGTTGACTTACAGGAGTATATGGATTTTGCTGTACGAATGTTGTACCGTACGATAATAACCCAGAAGGATGATGTGGTCAGAGAGGCAGAGGAACGTGCACACTCTTCCTGGTATAATTTATTGACGAGGTTCGATGGAGGGAGCTCGCAAAGGTCGAAGCGTAAGGAGGCGGGATGGCACTAAATCTGTTTTTGTCGTTGGTGAGAAAAGGGTTGAGAGATGAGAAGGAAGATAGAAAAAGAGAGAAGAAGAGGGAGAGAGGAAGAAATTTGGTGTGGTGATGATGATAATAATAAAAGACGGGAGAGAGCCCAGCCCAGTTGGCACAGCGCAGTATGGACAGCGCAGCTCAGTACCTAAGGTACAGCGAACGTTCAGGGGGTACTTTACTCTTGCCTCCCCAATCAACAAAGATTTGTACCTCACCGAGAAATCACAGCCATCATGACTGGAGGGGTAAGAGCCAAGCATGGAGTAGCGCTACGGAGTACTTGCCTCAGATGTACTTAGTACGGTGAATTCATAGCCCGCTTTGGCCAAAGTGTCTGAGCTCTGGGCTGTCGCTGTGGTTGAGATATGGAGAGCTTTTTTTTTCGCCTTGTTCTTTTTTTTCTTTTCTTTTCTGGCGATCTGGTTCAGAAATTATGGGGAGCTGTTCCTTGCACCCCGCTTCCTGTGAAATGCAAGCTTACAGGCCTTTGAAGTGTATGAATTGACTTTGGAGATGATTTATGTCCTCGCCATGGTCTAAAGCTCTAGAATAAAAGTTGCAAAGTAATATAAATCTGTATATTCCTATGATGATATTCTCGAAATCTCCAGTCTGAAGCCACTGTCTTGCCCGCCCTCGTCAAAGTCGCGTAGCTATTTTCTGTTCCCCCACCAAACTCGACCCCGCTATAGCGCTTGGTGGCTTTGCTTTTGCCATCCATTAGCATCGTCAAGTTACAGCGGCACATTCGGGGCAAAGCACTCCGCCCGCTACTGCAGCATCCGACAGTAGCTCTCCCCTCTACGAACTGGTCTTCCCAACCCCAAATCGGCAATTTATCTGTACCTCACCTTGCTGATTTATGTTTACATTATTAGCCAAATCTCAGAAGAGTGGGTTATCATATCGAATGCATTGGCAGTGTCATGAAACGCGCAAAAAAATGCCAATCCCCCGCCACTCAATGCTGACTACCGTAGATTTACCTCATCCCTTGACTCAGTACCAATTCGTTGAGTAGTGGCAGGGTGCATGTTTTGATGGTGCCAACAGAGTTGGAGTCAGAACCTAAAGTGCCTAATTTTCTAACGAATAAAGTATCGCCCTCTCACCTTGAAAGCATTGGCCTCACCTGAGCTCGTAACGTCTCAACAACAGTCTCGAAACTTTGATTGGGCTGAAATGCAAGACCAATCAGTCAATTCCTTACCAGGCATGCTGCTACGATTGGGTTGAGGTTTGCCTTAGTATTGCATACTGCTAAGAAACCTCTTGGCATGATACACATCGACTTCGCTTCTCATTATCCTCTTCCTGTTCAGGCAGGACATTACCATACTGTTGATGAATGTCATGACAAGTGTTTTAGCCTGCATCTTCAGCAGAGTCATGTCTATGACGCGAGGGAATAAACGAGTCTTATCTATCGTTTCAACCTACCAACCCTTGACCTCAACGTCTTTTTTCTTGGCTTTTGGTTCAGCCTAAGCCCAAGCCATCGACGTCGGTTCCAACCGTCCATGTCCTGGCGGAATATACCACTCAATCACCTCTGTCATGGCCGCGGAGATCACCATTGGGTCGCTATCATTCAGCTCTTGAGATAGACCCCCATCTCCTGACTAACGTTAATTGTTCGCATAGCTTAACTAGACTATAGGTAGCTGACCGACATGTCGTTTCAACAGAAGAATAAATAAAATAAAAAACCAGCCGCCCCCCCCTCACCAATAAGCGCGAGTAATATGCCAAACACAGCACATTGCATTGAGTAAAACGGCACCTTAAACGATGTTCGTTTTCAGATATCGGTAGATACTATGCCCATTGGGTAAAAACTATGTTTGTCAGAAAAGATTGGCGGCGCGGGGGTCAATTGCTGCAAAAGAGGATCCCTCATGAGTGAGGGATTTTGCTTCATGACTCCCCCCTCCTCGTCTTTGCTCTTCTTGGGATAGGACACGGCGATGCACTCGGCGATGTCTCTTTGGACCCTTGAACCCCTCTTGCGTCTGGACCGCCAGATGTTGAGGTGAAGGGGAAAACATTTGTGAGTGGATTCTCCTGCAAATAACGCCGATATGCCAGCGAACAAGCGGTTTCGTTTTTGACCGGCGACTAGCGGCGGCAACGTGCTGTGATGCAACATGGTTATTGAGCCCCGTCGATTCTATCCAGGCGTATTTCCATATCAGGAGCTTCCGCTGGGAATGTAAATCTGGAGATGAAGCATGTTGAGCTATTTACACCTTGAGGGGTTCCTCAGGAATGTCCGCTTTGGGATATTTCGAAACCAGATCTGCCATTCTATTTCGAGTCTAGTTATTTTAAGAAGAGCATCCATGATGCGGATGCCAATAATATCATCTCATGAGACGTCCAACATCTCACAATGTTTTGCATTGTAACATCCACTTGCAACAGATCCAAATGCCTGGGACATAAGAAACACGTGACATGGCTTTACCCCGGAGCTTTCGGCGCCGGCACGCCGGAGTCTCCACTATCGCCTGAGGTGGCTCCCGCTGCGGCTGTGTCTGTGTCGCATGACGACCAAGCTAGACCAAGGTTAGATCCAGAAAACGACTCCATTCACGACGCTTCACACCGCGACTATCATCCAACACCAAACGACACTCTACAATTCTTCCGCTGCAAACACTTACATCATGGTGGTATGTACCCCCTCTCTCCTTCCCCCCTGTTCTCCCCTGGAGCTCTGCCCGTGAGGCCTGGCAAGTCTAAAGACTCCTCTCACAGCTCCTCAACCTGCTGACTCTGGGACTCTGGTCAAAGGTCGGACGGTTGACACACTATGCCTTTGACGCCGTTCTCTGTAAGTCCAAGATACTTCCCTTCTTGTCGCCGCGACAGCGCAAAACTAACACCGCAACAGTCTCGGCCTTCCTCGCCGGCATGAAGCGATCTACCGGCCTGACGTGAGCCTTAAACCCTCCGAGTTACTCTCCGACACATCTAACAGCAAACGATAGTTTCAAGACTGACAAAGTCGCCGGCGAGAACAAGGAATTCACCGGCTGGATCGATAGGTACCTCGGTGTCGGAGAATGGGTCATGGATCAATCCGTCGCGATCGCAGGCTCCAGCGGCTACTTTGAGCGAACCCGATGAGCGACTAGGACGACACTCTTTTAAGCTATCCATACCATGGACTTCCCACTCAGTTTTACAGCTGCAAATGACTTCAAAAACGACTTAACGATCGCGCGGAGGAAATGGCCAAAGCTACCTGATACGCGTTCGACGCGCTGGGTTTTCAGATAGGCGTTCGGATATATATGACTAACAATGCATGTGAATTGGATCAATGATACTGATATTCAATTAAGGCCATGAGCTTCTATCCTGCTGTCGTGAATTGCTCTAGGAATAACCAACAACCTGAACCAAGTTATTTGAATCTTAATCCCTTGTCATTATTCATAAGCCTAATCAACGTCCCAAACTCTTCCTCCTAGTCGATCTTGGTTTGTTCTTTGTGTTCTGCCAGAAACTCAGCTGGAACCTCGTTCTCAGAGCTGACCCTTCTCAAGACTACGCTCTGTTGTTGAGGACTGTCCGGAGGATCATCATCGTGGCCCTCAAACCGAGATACCAACAAGTCAGCGGGAACTTCGTTATCGCTCTCATCGTGACTTTCTCCAGGCAGCTCCTCGGCTTCTCCCTCCGTACTTTCCTGTGTTCCATTATGTTCTGGATGATCCTCTGCAGTGACCGACTCATCTGGGATTATTCCAAGCGTTCTCAGGAGTGCTTTGGCCTCGAGGAACGCCTCCAGCTCTGCGCCGATCGCGCAAATGAGGAGATTCCAATGTTTTGATTCAGCCACCTGCAATCGCTTTTCCAACTCTTCGACAACAGTGTCCATCTGGGACAACTGATCTCGTATGGCGGCTTGTTGCGGCTCTTCTTCAGCGTCACCCGCTTGACTGGCTTTGATCAGTTCTCGCAATCTCGCCTCAAATTGTGCGACAAGTCCCGTAACTTCAGACCAAACCTCGGAACCATCAATCAAAGCCTGACGGTCTTCTGATATTTGGGTCTTTCGACGCTCAAGCACAGCGATTTCTCCTTGCCACCAAGTTCTAGCCATTTCTACCGTCCTGCGCTCTGGCCTGAGCTGCAGAAACTCGGTACCTCGCAGCATATCAGTATTCTCCTTAGACCGAGATTTTGCACTGGCGCCGAGAGCGTCTATATCCAATGGTGTAACAGGCGGTCTTTGTATCAGTGCCCTTACTTCCTTGTCCACGTCTCGACCAGCAGCTCTGTACCCACTAAGGCCAGCCTCTCGTCGATTCTTGACATCCTCCATCTTCTCTCGCACCCATCTGCGCCGATTTCGCATTGCAATTAGTTTCTCTTCTAGAGTTCGTATGTCGTGATCCAGAACCTGCTGTTCGGCCCCAAGCTCGCGGAGCTCTTGGCCCAAAGGTTCTTCTTCGTCGTCTTCCAAGGCATGAAGCTCAGCATATATATCGTCCCTCCTCTTGCTCATTTTGTCAAGATATGCCAGAGCATCCTTTCGTTGTTCTAGCGCCGTGTTCAGATGCGAATTCTCTTCCGCCTTCAAGTCCGATAAAGCAGCCATAGCCCGCTGGAGACCGGCTCGGGCTGATCTGAGGCCGCGTGGCTTGCTCGGAGTGGGTTGTCGAACGGGTATAACACTCCCATCTGGCGCAGAGCGTACCGGCATATGTAGTGAGTTCATCATTCGTGACTTCGACGTAACCGTCGAATAAAACGTACTCTCCCCAGTACCGGTATCGCTCCCAAAGTTGCTTTCGGAACCTCCATCTCCGCTACCAGCAGCTAATCCTGAAGCTTGGAGGTCTAAAAGTTGTTGGATGTCTCGCTCCAAAGCTTTTTCTCGCCGCTGCAAGCTTCTCCATATCGAGTCGAGACGTGGGCGATTGTCTAAATGCTTCTGGCTCGGGCTGTCACTCAGCCCAAAGCGACTCGGCGAAAGCAACCCAAATCCTCGCCCGCTATCGCTGTGATTGGGAGAAATTGACTGCCGTGTGGGATCTTGGTTAATCAAGACTGATGATGCGATTGGAGGTGGTGGTCCTGCGAAGATAACCTTCGATTTTCTTCGAGAGGGTGAATTCTCATAACGATGCTTGCTGTCCAACGACGCAGGTGATGAAGATCGCCAGGTAGATGTGGTAGAGGTTGGTTGGGCCGTCTTTCTAAGTCTCGGGCGCGGAGGTTCCTGGTCGAAGAGAGGGTCTTCACTTCGAGGTTCGAGCTCGTCTAAGTCATATTCGCTGACTTCTCGAACGGGAGGGCTACGGAGTGGGTTGTTGAGGAGTCGCTGAGATGGACTGGAGATACGATCGAGGATAGAGGGAGAAGACATGTTCATTTATAAATAGAGACACGTGGGAGTAGGGTGCGGAAATGATGAGAGTTGTCGCAGTATTGAAGTTGTCGCAAACATTCGCTCGATTTCGGATAGACACGGCTTGAAACTTTTATAGCTGTGGAGTCTGTGGTCGTGGTGCTTCACATTGGCTGAAGTATATCAGTATTCGCAGTGATAAATGTTGTATAAGCGGGCTGTGATGAGTTGTTGAAGTCGTTGGTAGCGATCATAAGAGAAGAGGTTGATTAAGCTTGCTTGACTGGATGGAAGCTTTGGACACGATCTGGGGTTGGCATGTGCCCACCTGCTCCGGGGTGCACCTGGCCATGAGCTCCCGCGATCCACAGGGCGGGGAGTGGATCTGTACCACAACCGCGTCACGGGCTTATCTCCATGTGATGAAGGTTAATCATATGTTGAATACCAGTACATTAGTAGGTATTTGATGATAGCTTCAACTTAAACTCAGTTTATTCTACGGAAAAGCGCTAAAAGACCTGCTATGTCGCGATTCATTGAGTCGTGGAATGCTTTGTAGTATATATTACTTTATGGTAACCTCGAAACCTGTAACGTCTACGGCCTGAACCGACCAGATGTCTCCAGTTCACCAAGGTCAAGCTCAAGACTCAAGAAGTATCTAGCATCACATACAAGATATACTACTTCAGTAGCTTTCTTGGGGAAGGCTTCATAAGTGATACCTCAAATTACTCTAGCTCAGATGGCCACAAAACATAGTAGACATTTCTGACCAGGGTCCTACAAATGCAAGTTTCGTCAAGAGGTTCGAAGCTTCCATATTTCACGCGCCCTCTCGTGAGTTATTCATATTCATGCAGTGCAAACCGTGTCCGAGCTTCAAACTCAGAATAGTGATACTCTCAAAGAAGCCTTACATCATCTGAATCCTTCAAGAATAATATTTTTTTGCTTGCCTAATCCTCTGCTCAAACGAAAGACTACTACCATCAGCCGGCAACTTCTCACTAACCCCTCCGCCCTTCTCCAAGTCAAACCGAACCAGACCGGGCCAGGCCAGACCGAAACCTTGCTTGCGCGAACGGGGAACCTTCCATGTCGCATTCTTTCTTGCATCTCGTCAAAATCTCCGCTTCCTCTCTACCTTGCTCTCACAGGTCAACGCCCTGAAGCCTCACCCTCGGACTTCTGCTTGAACCGACGGG
The DNA here is from genome assembly GCA_017165645.1 of Fusarium sacchari. NCBI lineage: Eukaryota > Fungi > Ascomycota > Sordariomycetes > Hypocreales > Nectriaceae > Fusarium > Fusarium sacchari. The sequence goes on along the minus strand of JADANP010000040.1, from coordinate 42,522 downwards.
AACTTGAAGCACCGCGACTGCTGCTGATCCTCTGGCTTACCTACCAACTGCCGACGCCCGCGAGCCAGTTGAGCTGTAAGGGACACTTGTTTGCTCCACCTCGATTTTATTCACGACTACCCTCGTCTTGCACTGTCGCATACATTTCGCTCCTGAGACTCATCCTCGCACAACGTTGCTGCTGTTCGCGCGCCAGGCCACCTGAGGCTTGTCGAGTCAATCAGCCCCCAGGCCAGGTCCGTCAAACAGAGGCCCCGAGCTACTAAGCCGAGTAACAGTCAAAGTATCCAGCAATGAGCCAATCACAGCAGTTCCCTCCTTCACTGCGTCAGGCGCAGGTGGGCTCCATGTCTTCTGCATCTGCGTCTGCTCCTCGCGCTGGCTCTGGCTCTGGCTCTGGCTCTGGATCCGGCCCTCAACCCCAGCCCCAGCACGACGAATTGCACATGTCGGGCTTGAGCCAAACTGGTGCTCCAATTTCCATGTCGCCTCAAGACTACGAGAACCCTCCTCAGATCAAGTTCGACTCTTCGCCTTCAAACCTCCACTACAGGAACCCCTCCAACTCTTCGGTGCCCAACGTCCTCCAACCCGCCGGTGGCCTGTCTGCTCGCGGCGCCCCAGCCTCGCCCAACTTGCCCTCGCCGATGCAGCAATCCTCTCCCGCTGCCTCATCAGTTCCTCACCAGCCGCCGACGCAAGGTCAACACCAGCAGCATCCCCATCACTCACAGCAGCCGCTGCAGATCCCTTCTCAGCACGGCCAGCCTTCCCACGACTATTCAAACTCGCCCTCTGCCGCCGCCGCGAGCAAACCACCACTAGGCATGTCTCATAGCTATTCCCGCTCCAGCCCAGCCGCTGGCTACGATGGCTCTTCCAACTACCACGCATACACGCCCACTACTCCCAGCGGTGCTTCATCTTCGCATTTAATGTCTCCAATCGACCCCGTCAGATACAATGCTCCAGGTTCCCAGCGAACCATCTCCAACACCCCGCTTGGCCTAGCTGATATCCGTCCCCGCGCCGACTCGAGCATGTCCGATGGCCATGGAGCTTCTATGGGTTATGATACCAATAGCGCCCAGCCAGGAACAAGCAATTACCTCGCGCCGTGGGCTATTTACGCTTTCGACTGGTGCAAATGGCCTGCCCAGGGCAATGGTGCTGGCAAGTTGGCTGTGGGGAGCTACCTGGAAGATGGTCACAACTTTGTGTGTCTGAACGTGCAATTGATCATATGCAATCACTGACTCTTATAGATCCAAATCCTCGATAGCCACATTACGCCTACGCCCCAAGATGTCTACACGCCTGGCTCATCTAAATTTAGCCTCGAGTTCACCAAGGCTGCCGAAGCTACCCACTCTTATCCCGTGACGCGCTTGCTATGGGAGCCTCCCTCGTCGCAGAAGCAGTCTACTGACCTGCTCGCGACATCGGGCGACCACTTGCGATTATGGTCTCTTCCTAACGAGAATCCTGCTACGCCCAGCAGCACCATCGGTCGTCGCGACAACCCTACAACCAAGTTGACACCCCTCGCTTTACTTTCCAACTCCAAGACCCCAGATCATACTGCGCCACTCACATCTCTCGATTGGAACACCGTTTCTCCCAGCCTTATCATTACTTCCAGCATAGACACAACATGTACCATCTGGGATATTCCCTCACTCACGGCCAAGACCCAACTTATTGCCCACGACAAAGAGGTTTATGATGTAAGGTTCTGCGCCAAGAGTGTGGATGTTTTTGTCAGCTGTGGTCAAGACGGAAGTGTCCGTATGTTTGATCTTCGAAGTTTGGAGCACTCTACAATTATTTACGAGCCCACGGGCAAGGAAGAGCGAGGTGAGTTCCCCGCCCAGGCTTTCTTAATCATATATTGACATTCATAGATCCCAATGGTGGCCGTGTTAGTCCAACACTCGCTCAACAGACGATGGCAAATCCTCCTCCGCTGCTACGGCTTGCTACTTCACCTCACGATACCCACCTCCTCGCTACATTTGCTCAAGATTCCAACGCTATTCGAATTCTAGACGTGCGACAGCCCGGCCAGGCTTTGCTGGAGCTACGAGGACATGGTGGAAACGTCAACTGCATCGAATGGTCGCCTCATCGACGAGGCATGCTTGCTTCAGGTGGTGACGACTGCCAAGTTCTTCTCTGGGATCTTTACAACTCCAACCAGCCGATGAACGGTACTCCTCAGCAAGAGAACCCCCGAAGCCCTGTTGCTAGCTGGCAATGCGATTACGAGATTGGCAACCTAGGCTGGGTGCCTCATCTACCCAATTCCGAGTACGGTGAATGGCTCGGCGTCGGCGCAGGACGCGGTATCTGGGGAACACGAGTCGCTTGAAAAGACAATACTGAACTGACTTAAATCATCTGTAAAACGTGGGTCAAAGCTTCAGTTTTGCTCCAGAAACGTTACTCGATTCATGTAAAGTGTGGCTGGTTAAGGGCATGGTCATTGCATTCCGCAAAGCCTGGAGTTTTCATTAGGAGGTTTTCGAAAGTCTGATTGGGGGCATCTTCAAGACGCCAGGATCAAAACGTTTGGGCTGGTCGATATAAAAACGCGAACTTATATCCTGGAGACTTGCGCTTTATAGGAGGTCTTGTGCATGAGGAGGAGTTTGAGCGGCCAGATTGAGTTCTAGCTTGTGCAAAGCCTGGAAAAGGGTGGACATAGAGGGCGGCGCTGGTGGGAGTTAGCGTTGGAGTAGATACAGATGATGAGAAGATATATGCAATATGATGACTATAACCAGATGTCAATGAATGGCGGAGTGGTTTGGGTGTGAGTTGGTCAAGCGCCTGGGTAGTTGGCTTCTTTGGACACACCTCCATGAGCTGGAGAACCTGAGTATTGATAGGGTCACGATATGTGACAAAGAAAAAAAGCCAGCCGATCCCTTTACAGTGCTTTGACGCTGATTCATCGTCTCTACCTTCAGTTGAGTAAGGTATGTATATTCGTATGGGCGTCAGTTTCAAGGTCACCTCGAGATTCACCAAGGCTAGACATTCACCGAGATACGGTTCTATAATATCGATGTGATACCTATGAGTTATGTTGATAATGCATACATTTCTGCAAGACTTGAAGAAGAAACATTTTTAGCGCAAGCCATTTCAAGGTGTTTTCCCCGTCGAGAGATCAATTAATGACCTTCACAAGGGGTCCACTGTAAGTCTGCACAAGTCGGGACCCACCAATTACACGATTGTGCATTGCACAAGGCCCGGCATTTTGCCGTCTGAAGCTCCAACATTGACTTGAAAGTTGCTTGAACCTCTTTCTTTCTTTATTTATCTTTGTCATCCATCAAGCGCCTTTTATTCTTCTTCCCTCCATTCGACGGCATTTAATACTTTCTTCATCTTTCATATTCCAGCAGCCAGTCTCTCACCAATTATCGCAGACACGCTTCGTGTCGCGCGGCTCACTCGCCACCATGTCCTCCCACGACCCTTCGCGCTTCGACGATTCCGAAGATGAGGAAGATTTCAACCCGGCGCCCGCCGATATGTCCGACGAGGAGCAAGATGTCGACGAAAAGAAGATAAAGCGCGGGAGCAGTCCTGCGCCTCGCGATGATGACGATGACGACGATGAGCGACCGTCAAAGTCGCGACACGCTGATGACGACGATGAGGAAGAAGAAGAGGAGGAGGATGAGGATGACAATCCCAAGCGTCGCGACGATGATGATGATGAAGAGGATGAGGAAGACGACGAGGACGAGGACGATGTCCAGCAGGTGAGCAGACTCTGAATCTGCCAAGGCGCGTGGCCTGCCTGTCCCAAAAATACTAACCCCCTTTAGGGCCATCGCAGAAAGCGCAGAAAGGAACGAGGAGCAGCTTTCTTCGATATCGAAGCCGAAGTCGACGATGAAGACGAAGCCGAAGATGACGAGATGTTGGGTGAGGAGATAGGCGACTTTATCACGAACGATCATCCAGACGATATGGCCGAAACTGGTATCGACGACGACCGGCGACATCGTGAGCTCGATCGCCGTCGCGAGATAGATTCAAGCATGGACGCCGAGAAACAGGCAGAGATCTTGCGGCAGCGATACGGTAATCGACGTTCTGGCAAGGGCTTCAGAGATGCATCGGTTGTTCCCAAGCGACTGCTCCTCCCTAGTGTGGACGATCCTAGCATTTGGGCCGTGCGATGTAAAGAAGGCAAGGAGCGAGAAGTCGTTTTCTCGATCATGAAGCGCATCGAAGAGAGGGCTGGCACTAAGGATGAACTGGCCATCACTGCTGCATTCGAACGTGGAGGCACCGACTCTGTCATGAAGGGATTCGTCTACGTTGAAGCCCGCCGTCAAACCGACATTTTGAAGGGATTGGACGGCATGATGAATGTGTATCCTCATTCAAAGATGGTTTTGGTCGACATCAAGGATATGCCTGAGCTGTTCCGCGTTTCCAAGACACCAAGTCTGGAGCCTGGAGCCTGGGTTCGTCTTCGAAGGCCCATGAAGCACAATGGCGATCTTGCTCAGGTCATTGATGTTACTGAAAACGGTCTTGAGGCTCGTGTTCGCTTCATCCCCAGATTGGACTATGGTATGCGAGACGACGCCTTCTCTTCAGTTACTTCTGATGGAAAGCGAAAGCGACCTTTCGGCATGGCTGGTCCTAAACCACCGCAGAGGCTCTTTAGCGAGGTTGAGGCACGGAAGCGCCATCCTCGACATATCCAGGGAAACCCCACTGCTGGTACATGGACCTACATGGGTGACGAATTTGAGAATGGGTTTCAGGTTAAGGACATCAAGATCCAGCAACTCATTACTACCGACGTCAATCCCTCCCTAGAGGAAGTCACTAGATTCGCTTCAGGCGCTGAGGATGGCACTGAGAATCTTGATCTGAAGGCGCTGGCCCACAGTCTAAAGGACAGCAATGCTCTCGCTACGTACCTACCTGGCGATATTGTCGAGGTGTACACTGGCGAGCAGAAGGGTGTCGTTGGAAAGGCGATGCGAGTTCATTCCGATGTCGTCTCGATCACTGTTACTGAGGGTGATCTTGTTGGTCAGGAAATCGATGTTCCCATCCGATCCCTTCGCAAGCGCTTCAAGATTGGTGACCACGTCAAGGTCATTGGTGGCAGCAAGTTCCGCGACGAGGTCGGAATGGTTGTCAACATCAAGGACGATCAAGTTACTCTTCTGACTGATCAGACCAACTCTGAAGTCACTGTTTTTAGCAAGGATTTGCGTGAAGCTAGTGATATCGGTGGTCAAGGATCACTAGGCCAATACTCTCTTCATGATCTGGTGCAACTTGATCCTACGACCGTGGGATGTGTTGTCAAGGTTGATCGCGAGTCGCTCGTTGTTCTTGACCAATTTGGAGATACTCGCCAAGTCATGCCATCCCAGATTGCCAACAAGCTTCCAAAGCGAAAGACTGCTGTCGCCGCCGACCGAAGTGGCTCTGAGATTAGACTGGAAGATGTTGTCAAGGAGTACACAGGTCAACAACGACAGGGCAAGATTATTCACATCCATCGCTCGTATGTCTTCCTACACACCAACGACAGCAAGGAGAACGCCGGTGTCTTTGTCACCAAGGCCAGCATGGTCAACACCGTTGCGGCCAAGGGAGGGCGTGTCGCTGCTGCGACCGCTGGACCTGACCTGACAGCGATGAACCCAGCACTCAAGCTACACAAGAACGGGACAGAAAACAAGCCCGTGCAGCAACCCAGATCATTTGGCCGAGATAAGGCAATTGAACAGACTGTTATTATCAGGAAGGGAGCCTACAAAGGTCTTTTGGGTATTGTCAAGGATACAACAGACACCCACGCCCGGGTCGAGCTTCATACGAAGAGCAAGACTATCACGGTGCCCAAGGATAGTCTGAGCTTCAAGAACAAGCTGACTGGAGCTACAATTGACATCGCTAGCCGAGGAGGCCGTGGTGGATATGGTGGTGGTGCTGGGCGGGGAGGCGGTGGTGATCGTGTGCCAGGATGGCAGGGCGGTTCTCGCACACCTATGGCAGGTAGTGGCTCAGACAGGGTGCCTGCTTGGGGATCACGAAGTAAGTTTGTCGGAGATTGGTTGGTTTCAACATGCTAACAAGATGCAGCACCTGCAGCTGCAGGTGGACGCACACCCGCTTGGAAGGCCCCAGATATGTCCGGAGCCCGAACTCCCGCGTGGGCCGATGGTTCGCGAACCGTCAACCCTTACGACGGCAACCGTACTTCTTATGGCTCTGGTGGACGTACACCTGCCTGGCAGGCCGGTGGAAGGACTCCTGCTCCTGGCGATGCTTTCGGTGCTGGCTCACGTACGCCTGCGTATGGCGGTGGCGGCGACAGCTGGGGCTCAGGTTCGAAGACTCCTGCTTGGGGAGTATCTGCGCCAACTCCTGGAGCTAGTGGAAACGATTCATGGGGAGGTTCAGGCGCTTACGACGCCCCTACACCCGGCGTTGGTCTCGGTGCCCCGACTCCTGGTGCGTTGAGTGCTCCTACACCTGGCGCCTACTCTGCACCAACACCCGCGGCCATCAGCGCACCCACACCAGGAGCTTCGTGGCAAGGTGGATGGGGAGCAGACTCGGCTCCTACGCCTGCGGCTGGTGCTCCTACGCCTGGTTATTATGGTGCTCCTACACCCGCAGCATATGCTCCTCCAGAGACTCCTGCCGCCACTGGTCCTCGATACACTGATGACGATTGATTGTGAGGGGAGGGTATAGTAAGATCATAAGGCATGGGCAGGCAAGTAAATGGGTTTGCAAAAGGCGTTTTGGAAGATTAAATATTGTATAATCAAAAACTATAGCAGAAGGCTGATTAGCATTAAAGTTTTGAAGTGAGACTTGAATTTTGAGTGAGCTCCAATTGAATTGACTGTTAATATGAAGAGAATTAGCTATGTACCAAGATGTTGATCGAATTTTGGTGTTGTAAGGTCTTGAGTCGAAGCTATGGCTTTATCGATAAGGACTTGGTGATCTTTTCCCACTTGGATTCTCAATGTTGAACTTGAAGCGACTTTGCGACTTTGCGACTTTGCGACTAAGCGACTTTGCGACACTTCAACACCCGCCAATTGCACACAGATCACGCGTTTACTTGTGCAGAAACAATGTCATTGCGACTTGCGCCACGAAAAGTGGCATCAAGCGCCCTCCCTCGGACCTCGCGCCTCGAATGCCCTCTCCTTAGCCATCGAACCTCAAAATGCGCATTCTCAACATCACGACCCTCCAACCGCCGGCAACAAATTCCAAGCCCAGTGGACTCTGCGAAACCCAATGGCAAGCCCGTCAGATCTACCATAACCCTGACAACATCCGAACAGTCTGCCGAGAACGCAAAGAGTATGATCGAAAAGGCTACAAGACTGGCACAAGAACGAGAAGACAAACTACGACAAGCACGATCAGCACGACTAGGGAAGCTTTCTACAAATACAGATAAGATGCAAGCTACAAGGGAGAATCTGGCTTCTAGCGAGAGGAGGGAAAGGGCAAGGCAGGCTGAGGAGAGAACGAGTGCGGCTGAGGAGAAGAAGAAGACTGGGATGACGAAGGAAGAGAGGGAGAAGGCGGAGAAGGAAGATTACAATAGAAGACATAAACAGCTGGAGAGATTCTGGCTGAAGTTCATGGTAGGGATGCCGATTGTCTTGGTTGTTGGTTATGAACTGTTCCAAAGACGTAAGTTGTTCCGCTTGTTGGATAGAGATGCGCTAATACGGGGTAGTTGTTATGGGGAAAGAACAAAAGGTCATGCCGTATAAGCAGGCCAAGATCAATAGAGAGAGGGAGGAGAGAGAGCGGCTTGCCAGAGAGAATGGTGGGAGTGTGGGAACGGAATGAGAGAGGAATGTGATGGTGACTTGCGGCTCGATGCTGAAGTCAAAGACAAGCTCCCAGCCAGGGCTGCTGAAAGTTCAACAGTGCTGAGATGTGTATTATTGTATAAGCTAACGTGTACGATATGTTGGATGTTGAAAGGAAGACACCAAAAAGCTAGACGCCACGGTTAGAAAGGTGGTGTTGTGACATGGACGTTAATATCCGCCTAATAGCGGATGCCATGATCAAAGCGGGAATAATGAACATTAACAGATGCTCTTTTCTTTTGTCGCCAGCACTACCATAGAAGTGATGGACTGTCAGGTTCACAGCTGGCTCAGGAGATCGATCAGGGACAAGCAAATGGTTGCCCAAGTCATAGTGTATATATCATATGCCCATCTAAAATAGACACAGCAAAGTAAAAAGTAATTACATAAAAATGCTAACGTTCAAAGTCGTAGAAGATGAAAAGAATGTTTTTCTCCGACTCCTCTCTCCAAACCTGTGTCTAATCCTTTTCCATCATGTCCCAGGTGTGTTGATTACTTGGACTGCTGGCACTTGAAGCAATCCTGCTCGTAGAACTTGACCCAAGAAGTGCTCTTCTTGGTGATCTTGCCGCTCTTGTACAGCGTACACTTGGCAGCGCTGTTGTAGAACGCAGCCTGGTAGCTAAAGTACTTGCACTCCTTGCCATAGTCGATACAGCTCTTGGCACAGTTCTCAAGGCACGACGCATCAGCCACGACATTGATCTTTTCCTCCTGGCAGATCTCACCGCTGGTTCCGCAGTGCGTGTCCTTGGCGCACTTCTCAAACGCAGGGACGTACTTAGAGCACGTAGCGGGCGGTGTAGGCGTGGGAGTGTTGGAGCAGGTGTAGCAGGTATCGAGGTCGTAGAACTTGACGCCCGTGCTGCAGGGTGTGAAGCTGAGCTGGGCCAGGGGCGCGGAGTAGAGCTGGCAGTAACCGCCGGTGCTGCGGAACTTGGCCTGGTAGGAGAAGGTCTTGCAGGTGAGGGTTGTGCCGCAGAGCTTGCCGCAGGCGTTGACGTCGGTGACGGATGTGGCCTCGCCGAGCTTCTGGGCGGAGCGGCAGGAGACCTTGCCTTGCTTGCCGCAGGTTGAGGGGGCGTTGGTGAGGGGGATGTAGTTGGTGCAGACGGGGGCTTCGGTGGTTGTGGTGGGAGCTTCGGTGGTGGACTGAGCCTCGGTTGTGGTGGTTGTAGGAGCCTCAGTGGTAGAAGCAGCTTCAGTTGTAGTTGTGGGAGCAACGCCGGCCTCGGTGGTGGTGGTGGTGGAAGCAACACCAGCTTCAGTTGTAGTGGTTGAAGCCTCACCAGCCTCAGTCGTAGTTGTAGAAGCGACAACAGCTTCGGTGGTGGTGGTAGATCCCTCACCGGCCTCAGTAGTGGTGGTGCCAGTAGTCTCAACACCAGCCTCACTTGTCGTGGTAGAACCAGCAGCCTCAGTGGTGGTAGTAGCCTGAGCACAACCAGCATAGCAGATCTCAAAGTCGTAGAACTCAGACTCCTCGGCAGAAGCACAGGTGCTGATCTGCAGCTGGCTCACAGTGAGACCCCAGAAAGTGCAAGTGTTGGAAGAAGCCTTGTAAGCAAAAGACTTGCAGCCAGAGACCTCGCTACACTTGGCGGCACACTCGTCGGCGCTGTAACCAGGGTTGTCACCGAGAGAGTCCTTGTTCGACTTGCCCTTGACGGCGCAGTTGGCAGCGGGTGGGTTGGGGACGGGAGTGTAGCCGGTGCAGACGGAGTCGGTGGTGGTGGAGGCGGCCTCGGTGGTGGAAGACTCGACGCCAGCTTCGGTGGTGGTGGTAGCAGTGGTATCGACACCAGCGGCTGTTGTGGTGGTGGTGTCAGAGCCAGCAGCAGTAGTGGTAGTATCAGAACCGGCCTCGGTGGTGGTTGTAGATCCAGCACCAGCTTCAGTAGTAGTGGTACCAGTCTCCGAACCAGTCTCAGTGGTGGTGGTGTCAATACCAGCAGCGGTGGTAGTGGTACCAGATCCAGCCTCAGTAGTAGTAGTAGTAGCACCACCCTCGTCACAAGAATAGCAAGCCTCAAAGTCGTAAAACTCTAGGACAGGAGTACTAGAAGCATCAACATTCAAACCGCTGACGGGAACCTTGTATAGATAGCAGGTATTGCTCTCATCAAGGGCGAACGAGACACACTTGTCGCTGGGCTTGGTGGTGTCATGGTAGACGCCGCAGCTACGAGCACAGTCCTCGATATTGGAATCACCAATGCCTGCGAGGTTATTGAAGAAGGCACTCATGCCCTGGGGAGCACCTCGGACGGCGCAGTTGGCAGTGGGTGGGTTGGCAACGGGGGTATAGGCCGTGCAGCCCGTGGAGGTTGTGGTTGTGGCAGCTTCAGTGGTAGAAGACTCGACGGCAGCAGTGGTGGTAGTTGTGTCAGAGCCAGCCTCAGTAGTGGTTGTAGATCCAGCAGCTTCGGTGGTAGTACCAGTCTCCGAGCCAGTCTCGGCAGTAGTAGTAGTGTCAACACCAGCAGCAGTGGTGGTGGTAGTGGCAGCACCCTCATCACAAGAGTAACAAGCATCCAAATCATTAAACTCCCAAGCAGGAAGGCCGCTGCGGTTGATACCCAGAGTGCTAACAGGAACACTGTAGACATAGCAAGTGTTGGACCCGTCTAGGGCGAAGGAGAGACACTTGTCGTTGGGATTGGTGGCATCGTGGTAGTTAGCACACTTAAGGGCACAGTCGTTGACGCTAGCGGTGTTGCCGTAGGTTGCGAGTTGACTCATGGAGGCACTACCACTTGCGGAGCCCCTGACGTTGCAGTTGTTGTAAGGAGGGTTGGCGACTTGTGTGTAGGCAGTGCAGCCGGCGGAGGTTGTAGTTGTGGCAGCGGCTGTTGTTGTGTCTGTGTTGGCTGTGAGGGTCTCGGTAGCTGAGGTCTCAGTGGTAGCGCCAGGAGCAGTTGTGGTCTCAGTCTGAGAACCAGTGGCTGAGGTCTCAGTGTCTGTTGTGCCTGTAGCATGGGCTGTACCAGAGGTCTCAGTCTCAGAGCCTGTGGCAGTTGTTGTTCCAGTCTCGGAACCAGTAGCTGAAGTTTCGGTCTCAGAGCCAGTGGCGGTTGTAGTTCCAGCTGGAGCAGTACCGGTGGTCTCAGTCTCAGTTCCAGTAGTCTGCGTTCCAGTAGCAGTCTCAGTACCAGAGGTAGTTGTACCCTCACCACATCCGAAGCAAAGGTCGAGGTCATAGAAGTGGCTAGCATCGGAGCCCTCGTTGAACGTATATCCAAGTGAAGAAACAGGGGCATTGTACAGAGTGCAAGAAGAACCCTTGATGGAGAAGGACTTGCAGCCAACAGTCATACCACAAGTGTTACCACACTGAGCATAGTCGGTGACAGTGATAGGAGATCCAATGACCTTATCAGCGCAGTTGGGTGCAACACCAGTCTTACCGCAATCGGCGGGGACAATCTCGGTGTAAGGAGTGTAGTGAGAGCAAGCAGCCTCGGTGGTAGTGGTAACAGCAGTCTCAGTAGTAACAGTAGAAGAAAGAATGTCGGTTGAGCGAGAAGTAGTCACAACGGCAGCGGTTGAACCACTGGTTGTGACAGGCTTGGGCTTACAGGGGCTGGCGTCGGCCACGGCCAGAGCAGCCAAGATGGCTGCAAAGACCTTTGAGGAAGGCATTTTAGGGGAAGGGTATTAAACTATTGCAGTAAAGGTAACGATTGTAAGTGAGAACTAAAGATCCTCGTGTAGTGAGCGAGTGGAATGTAGTTGGTAGAGAGTGTCAAGTCAAAAGAGTGACGGGCAAATGCACAGCAACAGCAAGAAAAGAAAGAGAGTGTTGTTACCGCTGAGAAAAACAGTCACACAAGCGAACGTACGACACCGGATATATAAGAGTCCTTCCATCGAATTCTTGGCTTAATTACAGAGTACCGATCTGTCCACCTCCATCGCCACTGGCACGATCTAGCATGCGAAGTCACTGGGCGCCAAAGATCCAAGGTGCGCCGTTCCCTTGTAGCCATCTTCTAAATCTGGACTTCATCCGGGTGAAGCTATCACAGTTCGGGGATGGGAGAATCGACAGCTTGCGGTGTCGTGGTGGGGAGGAGGTGGCTAGTCAGGGGTGCAGACCGTTTGGTGGCGTTTTGGTTCATAACGCTACGGGAAATAAAATGAAACATACAGGTAAGGGTTACTGAGGATGGGGTTTTGTTAGGGCAGAGTACGGAGAGTAGTTGGTGGTGGTTGTGGTGATAGGAGGGAGTGTCTCGGTGAGTGGGAGACGTGCCGGTGCCTGAAACGCGAGACTGGATGGCAGCTGCAGTTGTCGAGATATCAACTAGGTCTCTTATCTTTGTGGATAATGAGATGAGTGCCATTGACGATGAGGGTGTTCTTTGGAGGCACTCTCCAAATCCCATGCCCATCAATCGCCATGATAACGCCACCACCATCAACAACACTCAGCGCTCATCACCAACTCACGCCCTCAAAGAAGCCCAACAAACAATGACGTCTACACCAAATCCAAAATCTTGGCCATTGCCGACAATCCGACGCTCAAGCCCTCACTTCACCATCCCATCTGACTTACCGTAGAACAGGACATGACCAGCTGAACTACGGATCTGGGCTAACAAACGCACCCCAGTCAATCACCTTTTTAGCGCCGCAGCAATTTAAACACTGTTTTGCGCCGTGGCGTCGAGAAAGGGGAGGGACTGCGTACGCCTCCTTTTGCTGTCAGCGCAATTCGCATCGGGTCTATTGAGTAACTATCGACGGATGAGATGGTTTGATAGATCGTGGATTCTTTTGGGAGAAAAGCCTCAGTGGCATTTTTCTTTTTTTTTCTACTCGGCCGAGATGATGATGTTTTAGAAAGGGTCGGCTCAGGGTGTGTAAGTGTGAGACCCGCAGAATGTTTCGTCGTTTAAATTGTTTTGTTTGTAGCAAACGCAGGTACCAGATCGAGAAAAGGAAAGGGATGTCATTTCTTGGCAGGGGAAACACTCAGACCCTCAACTCAACAAAGACTTCACCCTCCCTCACTCACTCACTCACTCATCACATGGAGAGTCACAGTTCTCTCGGCGTCGTCGTCGTCCGAGAAAACATGGCTTGACATGGTCTCGTTTCAACTAACGCTTGCTCCACCGACGTCTGAGGCTAACTCCACTGAGGATGGCTTCTTTTTTTTTCTTTCTGGTGGGTGATAAAGAACAAAAAGAAAAACGTGGTGGGTGGGACACACGAATAGCGGAATAAGGCTAGACATGTTTATTAATGTATTAATGTTTGCGAACGAGCTAGAACGATTCGACCCCATAACGCAATCTTACAATGAGCCGATAAGGGCTTGGCAAGCGATTGCGGACCCGAGAATTTGGAACGCTGTGGAAGTGGAGGATGAAGCCATTCGGAGTTTGCGGTCACGAAAAGAGAGGGCAATAGAATCTTCTCAACCATGACCAGTCTGCAATGTATTTACTGTAAAATTAGGGTATTGTGTTGAATTCATAAAAGTCTTCTCTAGGTCTAGGACCAAATCTCTATCTATCTGTTGAAGATATGCTCTTCGAACCCAGTCTATATCTAGGGTGTCTCGGACCTGAATGATCGACAGCATCTTCATCTGCAACGCACATCAACCGTTTCTTCCGATCTCCCTAAGAATACCTTAGCTTCGTGATCGTCGTCCCATCCTCCAAAACACACGTCTCCTCCTGCAATCTCGTGCCCCTCCACCTCGGCACTGCCCTCGTCCAAAGATACCAATACCCTACACCACCCACAAGAATAACCCACGAAAACACCGCATACAGCGCGTAAAACACTTCCCCCTCGTAGTCAGGCGGTCTGAAAAACGGCGCCGCTATTAAAGCGCAGCTCATCGCTATCCTAATACTCACCGCGGGCATCCACGCTTTAAAGGGTCGCTTGAGGTCTGGACGTTGGAAGCGGAGCTTTACGAGGCCGACTGCTACGGCTAGCCCGATGAGCTGCGCGGCGTATCCGTCGATGTCGAGGATGAGAGAGTAGATTGAATCTGAGGGTGGGAGGATCATGACGAGAAATGAGGGGATGTAGTGGATTATGAAGCCGCCCATCGGAGAGTTGAATGGTCGCGAGGAGGAGAGGAGGGAGGAGTATGGGAGGAAGCCTTGTCTTGCGATCTCTTGCTTCATTCGTGCCTATTACAGTTAGTTTGGTGCTTTGATGGAAATGGGATGGACATACCATTGCGAAAGCGACAACCATGACATTCCCAACTGACGATAATGCCACAGCTGTCGGGAGCACAACTCTCCCAAACTTCTCCCCGAACAGCCTCTCAAAGAACAACGCGGCGATGAGTTCACCACTTCCTCTGATCTCTTCAATCGGCACAACCAGAAAGTACGCAATGTTGACAAGCATGTACAATCCACACGCCGTCCCCAGTGCCGTCAGCGCAACAGACCTCAACGTCCTCACGGGCTGCTTGACTTCATTCATAACATTCGCAGCATTATCCAACCCCGCGAACGAATAGAATACCTTGAAAAGACTCGTCGCGATGGCGCCCCAGTTCCAGCTCGTCTCTTCCCAAAGATGTTCCCATGCGAGTTGGTGCGTGAGTGGTGCCGTGTTCGTGTCGGGACGGAAGATGACGACGTAGAACCCCGAGAGGATCATAAAGACGATGATGCCGATCTTTATCCAGCCCAGAACATCCTGGATCTTGACGCCTGCTTTGGGAAACACGCTGTGTGTGATGCAAACAAACGTGAGGAGTCCTACAGCAAGGCTCTTGCTCAACACATCTGCCGCTTCGACTCCCAGCGCAAATAACGCATATTTACTAAAGATAATGCAATTGCTCGCTGTGAAACCCAGAAGAACAGCATACATCGCAAACAGCGTAGACGCAAGTAATCGTGGCCGTCGATACGCAAACTCAAGGTATACTTTATCGCCTCCAGACCGAGGAAGCATACAGCCAAACTCGAGCGACACAGCAAGACCGCAAGCTGCGATGAAAGCGCCGACTATCCATAGCGATAGCGATAGTCCAGCGCTTCCGACAGATTGAACGATTGTTCCCGGCGTCGCAAAGATACCGCTGCCGACGACGCGCGATATGACGAGGATATAAGCACTCTGCCACGATAAATTCCGCCCAATGGCCGACGTTTCGGGGAGCACATCGTCTTCTACATCTCGACTTGGCTGTATCTCCGCCGCAGCTTCACTATCGATGGAATCATGGCGCGTAGTAGAGGTCTTATCAGTTGAACCGTAGGAGCTGCGCGATTGCAGCAGCGGCGCGTTGGACGAGTCTGCCATTTTGGATAACGTTGCTGGTGAATTACTCGAGACATGTTGGGTTTCTTATGGGTTTTTAGGGGGAGCGAAGACGTGATTCATATTGATAAGCTGTTTTTTTTCTTGCTTCGGGGCGAGACATCCTCGTGTTTTCTGGCTTGTGATGGGCTGGGCTGTGAGAGTTCGTAAGACGTGATCTGGATGGCGCAATTTGGAGTTTGTCATGGGAGGATTGATCAGCCACCACGTGTATCGACAACGCGCAAAAAGGCATAAAGATATAATTGATGAAGTTTGCCGATAGATTACGTCAATTCTCGCGTGATCTTACTGTTTTGTCTTTCCAGATGATAAGGCGGAAATGGTGTAGGGTATCCTGTTTTTGACAAGCCACTGAGCTGGAGATCTGACTGATCTGCATCTCGCACAGGTACATCACGAAATAATTTTAAGATAATTATAAATATAAGCTTTTATGTTTCAAGATGAAGATGTTCCTACTAAGATGATATGAGATAAGATAGGTTCTTGTTTGACCCTGCCTCGAAACCGGGACTACCAAAACCGTTATTGTCGACTTTTTCTATGTGACTCAGTGCATCGACGGAGCATGGAATAAACTCATGATACTGAAAAGAACCTCTTACGATCTATATTTACACGGAAGTTTCTTATAGTGAAGAAATACCACAGAGATTCCAGCGTTATCAAGCAGATGAACTCTTGTTGCTTTATCGCTATAGTAATGTGACAGTTCAAGATCAATGCGACAACCAAGAGAAGAAGGATGTGCTCAAATAACACTCAACTGAGCCCTTGGGTAGCTTGTACTCTGTAAATTGTGACCATGAAGTGGAAGTAGTACACTTTGTCATATTCATTCAAGCATCGATTCCACAAGGATGAAGGATACAAACATGAGACTGAACTCGGATGCCAAACTCGAGAAATGTCTCAACTTAGGCTTGTTAAGCCCATGTATCCGTAGACCCATGCTTTACATATCACTTTGGTCAGTATATGGAATTCTAACTGAGTTGACTCGTGTGACAAGAAGGAAAGTTCATAGAAAGAGAGAAATAATAGAGTGGTATATGTAATCTTATCCCTCGTCGGTATTCAGAGGATAACGTCCTCTTGAGCAAGATAATGATAGTTGCAGAGCATTTCTCAATCGCTTCTGGTAGACAGTTCTATCGGTAAATGATATCAAGGATTCAAGTGGATTTCAAGACCATCAGAGATGCTTCAGGAAGATTTCTGCCAATATAAAATTCAACTTCCAGTCAAGACCTACATTTATGCCGGACCGTCAGTTGCCGATAGACTCATCCATCATCAGCTATAATGAGGTCTACCTCCCAGGGGAGTGAAACTTCTCATGTTGAATCTACACACCCCAGCAACGTAGCAATTCCAGCGCATCGCAATTCACCGACGAAGGCTTCCTGCAACAAAGCCAGGCAGTTACTCCTGTTCCGACGGTATCCCACAGAGCGGGCGGCAGATACGCCAAAGTAAGCGAGAAGCCCAACCCAGACAAAGGCATACATACACCCACGACGAACACGAGAGCTCAACGGCGCGCGGGGATGCAAGGACGTAAGTGACTACCCCGATTGCAAACTCAACGAGCCATAACTTGATAACTCCTCTATCAAACACGACTTGAAATGCTACGTAGAAGACGATAAATTTTCCGAGGTTGAAAGTCTGGTCTAAAGTTGTGCTAGAGTATACTAAACTTACCTAAATACTTTTTATTACTTGGGATAAGAGTCCTAAGCTTTCTTGCCTCCCCTCAGTACAGGAGAACATCAGATGATATGTCTCTGTAGATAGAAATATATGAGCTTGTACCGTACATACATTCATTCCTACCAAGAATTTCTCGGTAAGCATCCCCTCAGGGTGATGTCTCGGCAAGAACTCTCTAATCTGCCAAGTATCATACCGAGAACTCAGCTGTGAACTAGCACTTATGCATTGAGAAAGTCTTTGTCTGAAACCCGTGAATTGATTGGCAGCATAGATGTTATTTGGCCATGTATGGAACTTTCATAAACTTACCACGTATAATTAGTCCATATTCTCATGTGGGGAGCCCACATGAACCCACATGAAGCTAGGTACTTAGACAGCGCGGCAAGCTTCACTTATATACGCGTACATTCCATATCGAGGCTTCCACGGGCGGGCTTCTTTCGTTCTAGCTTATCATCTCCACATGAGCTCCCCTCGCTTAAACTCGTCCTCGCTTCAACTTGCTCAAACTTCATGATGCATGTTAGTACATAATCGGGATATAATTGTCCACCAATGCCTAGATCACAAGGCCTCCACGGTCCATGCAGAGTCACTTGACAAGCGGAGCAGGTTTCCCTCTCGACGATCATAGTGTTGATCTCGCTGGGCATCTGAGCACAAGACTTGTCGGCACGAAGACGAATACTACAGCACAGACGGTATCCTTGTTGACAACATGACTGCAGTGTGGACCCTGATCTGTCTGTCTTGATCCAGGACATGATTCTTGTTTATATACAAAATACAGAAGTTGGATCACCATAACAAGACACATACGAACTGAGACATTCCGCAGGAACATGAAAAGCCAAGGGCGTGAAAGCCACCCGCAGCTTCTTCTCCTCGCTGCAACTTATCCGAATGCTGACGCGGACATGGTAGCGTTGCAGTGCAGACGCTACAGTAAACTTTGCGGACCTATCATTCCAGACCACAATACACCGTGTAAAGCTTATGTATTACCATCCCTTTGGAAAGGTCTTCGAAGAGTCGAGAGTGAATCTTGATCGGGATCCCAATGCCGTGATGATAATGCGGACTGAGGGATGGACAAGCACATACGACCATACCTACCAGAGAACTCGGGATCCCGTCCGCTCTCCCATAGATAAGCTGGTAAGGGGCGGATTAGTAGTTGGGTCGGTGACGACCAGCGAATCCCCGCTGTTGTATGTTTTATTTTGCTCTCTGTCTGTCAGACAGACAGAATCGCTCATCTTTTTGCTGTTGCTGTTGCTCTTGCGATGTTGGTTGATATGCCAAGGATAGAGCCGATGTAATAGTTACCAAAAGGTCGATAGTCAGATTGCGGGGGAATGGCCGCACTCCACCAAAACTCTGAAGATCCCGCCCGCAAAGGACCCAACCCCAGGCTTCCCCAGACCAATTGCAACGCTGATCCCTTGCTCACCCCCGCGTCGTCATCTTCGTGTAAGAGTCCTTTTCCGGGGGGAGACAATGATTGCCGACCATCAAACTCTCGGGCCCTCCCTTGGCGTGGCTCTCTCCCCGCATTCTACCACCTGTCGATGGATTCCGGATGTTCCACTGCCCAAAGCCTATTTGTCCGGGAACAACCCTGGAGGTAAACGACATGGGTAGCTAACGCCCGTAAAGTCGTAATCTTACATGCAACTTGAATCCTTGGTATTGTACAGTTTCTGTGTTGGTTCGCTCTCGGGACAAGGGAGGTTTGCCTGATGTAGGATATCATACCTGATACGTTATATTTTGTATCCTGTATCTGCACGGTGGTGGGAGCCCGAGCTGCTTTATCCGGCGGGGATCAGAGTTGCACTGTCGCTGCTCAAGAACGGATATGAAAGTGCGAGTCAGTTCTGCTACCAAAAGCTCACCAAAAAGTTCCAGACCGGATCAGGCGGATATCAATGCCTCTTAACAACATTCCCCAGACCGAACTGCCAAACTCAATCATCTCTTTTCTTCTCTTCTAATAGGAGAAGGAAGTCTCGGGAAACCTTAGCCCGCAGTCAAAGCGGCGAAGCAGATGATATCCCTGACCTGCAGGCCAAGCACGATACTGTGCCCAGCCAGCACCAGCATCTCTCCCCCAGACAAACCCAGAGCTAGAGCTGATGAGAATGAAACCATTATCCACAATCTTATTACCCCAGATGACCCTGCCATGCATATGCCATTGGTGCCCGCAATCCTGTATCGAGAGGGGTTCGCAGAGTCGATGATACTACATCCAGCATCCGATGGACATGCTACCAACCTTCGGGGATCATTCGGCATCTGATACACAGTCGAGATCGATATACAGACATCTGTGCATGTTATAAATAAGCTGTAGAGCTCTCACTGTCTGCCAGAATATCAAGCAGCTTCAATAGTTGCAGCTTCTTCATCATGGCGACTCCCAACTCGTACGCGAACAGCCTCGGCGTCCTGCCAGAGGAGTTCGACATCATTGTGTGCGGTGGCGGAAGTTGCGGTTGTGTCGTTGCTGGACGGTTGGCGAATCTTGACCACAACCTCAAGGTTCTGCTCATCGAGGCCGGCGAGAGCAACCTCAACAACCCTTGGGTGTTTAGGCCTGGTATCTACCCCCGTAACATGAAGCTGGACTCCAAGACGGCTTCGTTCTACAAGTCTCGTCCTAGCAAGTGGCTTGCTGGCCGTTCTGCCACTGTGCCATGTGCTCATGTAAGTTGGGATTTGAGCGGAGTGAAGATCGTGAACTAACTGTTGCAGATCCTTGGTGGCGGTTCTTCCATCAACTTCATGATGTACACTCGAGCTAGTGCCTCAGACTGTAAGCTCAACTCCTGACACTCACCCAAAACACCACTAACAACCCCCAGACGATGACTTTCAAGCCAAGGGCTGGACCACTGAGGAACTTCTCCCCCTTATGAGGAAGCATGAGACCTACCAGCGCCACTCAGTCAACCCAGACATCCACGGCTTCGAGGGCCCCATCAAGGTCTCCTTCGGCAACTACACCTACCCCGTAAAGGACGACTTCCTCCGCGCCGCTGAATCCCAAGGCATCCCCTTCGTCGACGATCTCCAGGATCTCTCCACCGGCCACGGCGCAGAGCACTGGCTCAAATGGATCAACCGCGACACGGGCCGTCGCAGTGACTCAGCGCACGCCTATGTCCACGCCACACGTGCTAAGCACAGCAACTTGTACCTGGCCTGCAACACAAAGGTCGACAAGATCATCATGGAGAATGGTCGCGCCGTCGGTGTCCAGACTGTTCCTACCAAGCCGCTGCACCCGAACCAGCTGCAGACGCGAATCTTCCGTGCTAGAAAGCAGATCGTCGTCAGTGGCGGTACGCTTTCTTCTCCTTTGATTCTTCAGCGCTCTGGTATCGGTGACCCCCAGAAGCTTCGCGCTGCTGGCGTCGAGCCCAAGGTTGATCTTCCTGGTGTTGGACTTAATTTCCAGGATCATTACCTTACATTTTCGGTGTATCGGGCTAAGCCTGATACCGAGAGTTTCGATGACTTTGTTCGTGGAGACCCGGAGGTTCAAAAGGTAAACCCCCCTTCAACCACCCACGGATGTGTAACTTGATCTATACTAATCAAATAAACAGCGCGTCTTTGACGAATGGCATCAACGTGGTACTGGACCCCTTGCTACAAACGGGATTGAGGCTGGTGTCAAAATCCGGCCTACCGAGCAAGAACTTAAGGATTTTGAGAGGTGGCCTACGCCTCACTTCACTGAAGGCTGGAAGTCTTACTTCAAGAACAAGCCCGACAAGCCTGTCATGCATTACTCTGTGATTGCCGGTTTCTTCGGTGACCATATGCTCATGTAAGTCTACAGGAGCAGCCTAGTTTATGCTGGTACTGATTGGTTACAGGCCCCCTGGAAAGTTCTTCTCCATGTTCCACTTCCTCGAGTATCCCTTCTCCCGTGGCTTCACTCATATCAAGAGTGCTGATCCATATGATACTCCTGACTTTGATGCTGGATTCGTAAGTCCCATCACCCCTTGGTAGGAGTAAGTAAGTACTAACCATGACAGATGAATGATGAGCGTGATATGGTTCCCATGGTCTGGGGATATATCAAGTCTCGTGAGACTGCCCGCCGCATGGACGCCTACGCCGGTGAAGTCGAGAACATGGTACGTATCTACAGTCTCAGTGTAAAACATTTACTTACTTTTCTAGCACCCCTTCTTTGATTACGACAGCCCTGCCCGTGCTCATGATCTTGACCTCGACACCACCAAGCAGTACGCTCTTCCCGGCAACCTCACTGCTGGTATTGGCCACGGAAGCTGGTCTTCTCCTCTCCCCGAGGCAGACCGCAAGCCCGGTGCCAACATCCTCAACTCTAACAAGGCTCATATCCGCGAGGAGCTCAAGTACAGTGAAGCTGACATCAAGGCCGTCGAGGGTAAGCCCCTTAACCCCATCTCAATCATCAGTATACTAACTAATGTCTACAGAATGGGTCAAGCGCCATACCGAATCAACCTGGCACTGCCTCGGAACCTGCTCCATGGCTCCCAAGGAGGGCAACAGCATCGTCAAGCACGGTGTTCTCGACGAGAGACTCAATGTCCACGGCGTCAAGGGTCTCAAGGTCGCTGATCTGTCCATCTGCCCTGACAATGTCGGCTGCAACACGTATTCTACAGCTCTGCTCATCGGTGAGAAGGCTGCTATGCTTGTTGCGGAGGATCTGGGATATTCTGGTGAGGCTTTGGAGATGAAGGTTCCTACTTACCAGGCACCTGGTGAGCTCGAGGTCAAATTTCGCCTGTAAGAATGAGATAACATGAGGAGAATGAGACATGAGATTGTTATGAGCTTTGGGATGAGACCAGATTGAGTAGCCAATCCAAACTGATTTAGCGAATGAATTGATGAATGTGTTTCATTCCATGGTATATTCTATTGTGACGCATTGGAATTGGATTTGGCATATGAAAAAGCCATGCTGAGATTTGCAACGAGTTCGTTCTAAAGCATCATGAATATTTCAGGTGAGCAACGTGGTCCGCATGAACTAGTGAGGCTGATTCAGAGGTCACCTGTCATAGCAATCGTGGCGTTTTAAGCTTAATCTTGTGACACTTGAGAGCGTCAGTGACATTTCAGCTGGCCTATGCCGTCATACTTGAAATCAGTTTGATATTCAAAGCATCGATATGTATTAAAATTCAAATCTCATAAACTAGAAGCTTATAGAGTTTGAATTACGGTATGAAATGGTATTGTTTCAATTTGCAGTAAGAATTATAAAGACAAATCATAAAAACATTCGTCAGTTTGATATATATATATATATATATATATATAAAGCCGCCATCTCTCCTCCACAAACCCATTTGCACTGATTCTCCTCTCCTAACCAATATCAACGGTGGTTAGGATCAGAAGGCATCTCATGGACCTGACCATCCTGAAGTCCCTGGTTTCCCTGTGGGTGTAGTTCCTGCGGCTGTGCCTGAGGAGGATATGGAGAGCCTTGAGGATACTGACCCCAGGCTTGGTTCTGCACGGGTGTTGTAGCAGTCTGCGCCGTAATCATAGACTCTCTCCACTCGGACTGCGTTGGCGATGTAACATCTGACTTGGGGTAATGCTGTGCCATGGGGGGTACAGTATCACCACCGTAAGGACCTGGAGGAGGCATCGATGAAGCTGCTGCCACGGGTGGTTGTTGGGGTGATGGTTGAGCGGCGTTCTTGTTCTTGTTCTGTCGCCAAAGCCAGAATGCGCCGAGAACTACAAGTGACAGGGCAACGAAACCACCGATAGAACCTCCAACGATGGCACCGACAGGCGTTGAGCTTCCGCCGCCGCCGCCACCGCCTGAGTCAGATTCGCTGGGCTCAGCTTCTGATGTCGTTGAAGAAGGCTCCTCTGTCGATGAGCCAGGCTCTGAGCTTGAGGGGATAGTTGATGAAGTTTCGTCGGAAACCATTGTCGTGGAGAAGCTGCGGCCCTTTTGGCTGGTATATGTAAACTCAACATCCTGGGCGGCTGTCACCGATGCCGTTGCGCATCTGAAGCCGACAACGCCAGAAGGATAATTATATGTTCCGCAGTAAGGCGAAGCAGTATTGGTGCTGATATAGTCAGTTAGGTAGGTACTCACTGTCAAACTAATCGTCAAGCTCACCAAAGGAGGTTATACTGGTTGCTCTGACAAACATCATTGCAGAGTTTGGTGTCCAGAGCTTCATCCCTTTCCAAGCAGCGATTATACGCCTGAGTGCCGCAAAAGATGGCCGTAGCATACCGCAGCTCCCAACTACACTTGTCTCCGTTGCCGCAAGTAATCGCATTTCCAGGTGACCCCGACAAAAAGCCGCACGTTGAGTCAGGACTGACAACAAGCGTAAAGGTCGATGCCGCAGCGGTAGTCTCCTGGCGTTTCCCCAGGGCCAAATGCCTCAGATCAGAGATCCCCACAATGGGGGTCGGATCAGGTTGATACAAGTAGCCCGCATCTCGTCGCTTTGTGGCCTCGGCGATGGCCAGAGCGTTTGCTCCGGCGGAGACACCAAGCAAGAGGCCGTGATACTTCATCTTTGGCTGTCGAATGGGAACAGTGACGGTCAGCAGGAGAATAAAAGAAACAGAAAAGAGGTGAGAAATCACGGGCGGGGTTTCTCATCTCTTTTGGAGGAGGCAGAGCTGAAAATTAAGGATTGACGGGGGTTGGTTGGTGCTTGGAGCGAGGGTACGAGTGGTGCCAAGAACGAGGCGTTTTATGGGATGGGCAGTTTTAGAGAGACATGGCTAGGCTACCTAGGTACTATGTATAGGCTAGGCTAGGCTTTTCTGTGGCCGGATTAGTTGAGTTGTCACGATGATCCTGGTTAGGCGTGTTGCTTAAGGATAACGCCTTGCAAGATCTGATCCGACAGTTGACGAGATGCTTTGTCCTACCTCATTTGGGTGGTACCCGGATGAATACAGAACCTCGATGGCCCTAACCCAACTGAACAAGATGAATTATATATTCATTGTTTGCTCAAGAGCCTTGAGTGTTTACTGAGTGAATTTCTAACCCTACTAAAAGCTGAAACAACCTTGTTGTGCCCTGTCCAACGGTCATGCAAGCAAGGTTGGTCCGCGCAGGTAACCAATTCCGTCCTAGACCTGCGGATCCTAGCTCAGCCCTCTTTAGTCTAAAGTTTAGACTGCAATACTTCAAAGAAGCAACGCAACCATTAAGCGGTCAGGTATGGTATTTTATGTGCCAGGACCCATTGTCGTAATAACCGGGCGTCTGCGGTTATTTCCCTGGAGGTTTTAAAGATCACCCGCTCCAAAACCCGCTCGAGTTCATCTGTTTCAAGCACATGGTCGTCAGAATATTAGGTGATAACCTTGTTTCTGCAATGTGAGACGGATGACCACGCGGGTGAGGGGCACAGGCATGCAGCTAGGAAACGGCCCCCAAATTATTTACCTCAAGTTTGATAAATCAAGGAAATAAAATTCTGAGTGAACGTAAAAATCAGATCTATTACTAGGTACAACCACCATGGCCGAAACCAGCCGTCTGTCTGTCTTTGTGCCTGGCTTCCTGTACTACCCAGATGTAATTCCATTGATGTTAAAGTCGACTCGCATTGTCACACCCCATTCTCTTATCGACAATAGAGATAGATCTGTCTATTCCCCTCATTATTCTTCCTATTTAAAGCTGAATGGATTCCGTCATCTAGCCCTACAGACTACAGCGAAGGCTCTGACGCAAAACACTTACACGAATTCATCCGCCACCGAAAAGGGTATCCCGAAAGGCATCAAATTTGTACAGGCACGTAATGCAAGCAAACGTAGTATCTCGGGTTATCATACTTGATTCCTGATGGGTTTGTCCTGATATCACCGTCGCTTTGCTTCAGCCCTCTGCTGTCTGATCGCAGTGCTACTAATCTTTGTGGCAAAATCATCCGTTTTGCTCACTTCGCCATCACCAACCTCGTCAGCATCCAGAACATCAATCTCGAACACTTCGAGTGGCTTCCATCCTTTCTCAATCCTACGATCATTGATTGCTTTGCCTCCGCTACGTGTCTCTGCAGAAACAACAATTGCGTCTGCAGCTTCTTCGTGGATTGGTGGACCAAATGGGTCGCGAAGTATAATGCATCGCACCTTGATTCTTCCGTCGCGGAGAGTGGCAATTGCTTCGTCACTTGTGCGCTCTATTGGCGGTGATGTAGATGTCGTGTCGTAGTTGAGGAGCGTGGAGAGGAATGAGAGAACAGTCTGTGAGCGTTCATCCCATGATTGAAGCTCTTCAGCGTATTTCTTCTTGACGAGAAGCTCGTCGCTCGATATGCCCACGACAAGAGTGCATGTCTTATCAGAGTCTTTTGGCGGTATGTTGAGAAGGAGGACGCTTGCGTGAAGCAATAACTTGTGGCCTGGGTGAAGATGATCGAACGTGCCGCCTAGACAAACTGTGTTGAAGCCGTGCTGTTCTTCCTTTGGCGACAAACTCGATTCCGCCGTCAACCTGATTCCACCTTCGACAGCCACAAGTTGGCTCTGGGTAAATGTTTGCTTCTTCTCCGCGAGTTTGAGAAACGAGGAGAGCAACTCATAACCCTCTTCACAACTTGGATGGTAAACTGCCTCCCATGGTCGAACCTTTGTCGCAAACGCAGCTAGATCTAACACAGCCGTACAATTCGCTTCAAACCCTCCTTCAAAATCTGGTTCGTAGCGTCTTCCCTTCTCATGGTCGATCAGAATAATGCGCGCATCCACACTCCCCTTTCCAGCGCCAACATCAACGGGGATGTTCTCCTTGGCGCAGATGACGGATGTAAGAGTGTAAAGGCCAGCAAGGAGGTATTGAGCGTTTGTCCATGTGATTGTCTTTGAGTTGGGCGATGAGCCGCTGAGAAGAGGAAGTGCGAGGCCGACGATGAGAGTTTGGGGAGTGGGCGATTGTTTAAGTTTGGTGAGGACAGATGTTAATGGTGAGCGATAGGCAGCTGAGAGTGTTGGTGCGGAGGGCGGGCGGGGAGGAGATGGTAATAGAAGAAGTGATGGGGCCATGGTAAATCTCACTTGAGAACAACTAGTCGTATCTGGCTCAATGATTCTATTCGTGCAGCACCTAAATTTGGTGAATACAAGTGAATGATCTGAGGTTTGAAAGGCCCAAGCAAGAATGTCGTAACTAATGTTGATGTTGGTGTCGCAGGCCGAGGTACTTTACCCCGCTCCTTGGCCGGAGGACTGGAGGTTCTTATACGCCTCCAAGGCCGGCCAAAGAGTCATTATCTAGGTTTTCCTCTTTTCAGCCCTGTGCTGTAGTAATTGGTCAGATATCTTGGTATAATATCTAAGTTGTGAGCTAGAAGTGTTATTTGCCGCTGAGACCTGTGGCTGAGAGCTTAATCCGGCCGAGACATGATAGTACTTTACCCCGCTAACGTCATTGCGTTTACTTGCATGTACAGACCCGCTTCATGAATGACAAACACTATTTGTTTTGCTTTGTATTTATATATATACAACTGAGTTTCCTTGTGAAAGTTTGTTACTAAATATGTGTTATAGCAATTCAAGTCAAAACTCAATCAGCTTCCAGGTGGTGTATAATTGACTTTGCCTAATCTGTTAGGAGATATCAGTCACAAAAGGGGGTTATAGGTATTGATGTAACGTATAAGTTCGATTTACTCCGTAGAGCTAAGGAAGGTGGCACGGACTATATATAACCCGCCTTACCCGAGGTTTAGTCCGGTTAGCCCGAGGATCAGCCGGTTAGACCAAGGCTAAGCCAAGCTAACTAAAATTAAACCTTTTATTATATAATATAATTATTAAAATTATACTTTAAAAGCCTATAATTACTACTTTATTATTATATTATAATGCCCTAGGGCTTGCAGTAAGATTTATTAGCTATTATAAAAGCTTCTAGGTAAAAGCTTATATTAGCAGGAAAATCCTATATTCTTATTTATCTAAACTGAAACTTAAGGTAGTGGCATCTAATATTACAACCCTTGCGGTTATATTACGTACACCCTATAGAAATTCTCTATATTAATTACTAATTATAATAAGACCGAATGATTCCTTTTTAGTCCTCTAGATTTAACTAATAACTTCAGGACTAAAATATTATAATAATAGTCTAAGACTAATTAAATATATATTTAATTTAAAAATAAGTATTATTAAATATTAGTAAAGTAATATTATATAAACTATAGTTATTACCTAAATAAAAATAGCTTATTAACTATTATAACGGTTGGGGTTTCTAAATAAGTAAACTAGTCCGTACTAGATTTATGTTTGCAGAATGTATAGGGCATTATACTAAGCACATTAGGTTATTATATCTCTTAATAGTTAATAGTATATATTAGGCTTATTAAGGTAAAGAAGTCTTATTAATAGCTAGTAAGCTAAGTTCTATTTACTGCTAAATAAATATATATATATACTAGATGCCTTTTAGGGTAATTAGTAAGGTTATTATAGGATTAGTAATAATTTGAATAGATTATTGCTAATTAAGCGAAATTAACTATAATTATAGAGTCTTAATGCTAATTATCTTTAGCAGGAGTGTTATTAATTAGTGAAAAATATAAGGCATATGTAAATACCTATTAGGTTGTAATATAATCTCTCCCCTCCCTAGGCCTTATCTTTAAGGCCTAGTTAAAATATCTTCGCTATTGGTCGTTCTGGTATATCTAATCTTACTCCTATAATCCTTTAAGATATCTAACTATATAATAAAGGCTAAGAAAATATCCTCTAATAATTATAAATCTCTTTATATCCTTATTATAATATTTAGGAATCCTATTATGCCATATTCTAATTATATTTGCTAAAAAATAACAGGTTCTTATATTCTTAATCCTATAAAGTCAAATTATTATAATCCTTATATTAAGTCTAGTTTCTCTTATAATAGTTATAGCTTATCTATAGCAGCTAGTAAGTTTTTTTATTTTCTTGTAAAATGTTTTATAGGCTTCTGTTAATATAATATTAGCTTGAAAGATTATTAATAAGAAGTATTATCTTAAGCATAAAGAAGAAGCTACTAAGGATAAATTAATTAAACTCCAGGCAGAGTCTACTTATATTTATAATAAAATAAATACTCAGTTTACTAAGATTACTTATTTAAGGCAGCAATATCATTAGGTTAAAGTAAAGGGTCTAGATATAATCTAATATAATTTAAGCTTAATAGATAAGCTTAAAAGGGCAAAGCAGGATAAATAGTCTGCTATAAAAGGTGCTGTTATTAATAATACCTTCTATAATTAGTCTGCTATTGCCAAGTAGTCTAAGTAGGAATCATTAGGTCTCAGTGCTTTTATTAATTCCGGTAAAAGTTCTTTAAAATTCGTTAGGTATTAATAAGGTATTTTGGTAGTTCTTATATATTATCGCTTTCTGGGTAGTTTTTCTATTTAACCAGGTATATCGTTTATCTGTTAATTTCTTATATATCTCTTATCTCCTCTGCTTCCTATAATTCTAGTCTTTTTACCTCTATAGGTTTATTACTTATTCTGACTTAAATTATATTTGCTGCTAACTTAAGTAATAAGATATAAAAGACAGGATAGATCTTAACCTTTAGTAATAGGTCTAATTTATAGTTATTTTTTAAGACCTTTTTAATAATCTTATATAGTCTAATATATTTAAAGTTAAGTTTATAGCTTGGTTATTTAATTATTATGTTTTTCGTAAATAGGTAAACTATATCTCTCTCTAAAAAGGTAGGTCTCTCTACCTTCTTAGGATTATAGTATTATTATATCTATTTTCTAATAAATTCAAGTTCTATTTACAGTTTATTATGCAGATTCTTTAAATTATTACTTTTAATTATTGCTACTAAATTAATTATTTAAGGTTCTTATAGGTCTTAGTAGACTTTTAGCATAAATCTAAAATTGGCATATACTGGCATAAGCTTTATGCTTTTATTATAGGCAGTATTATATGCTAGCTAGGCATATAATAACTTTTTAACCTAGTTATTCTATTTATAGTTAATATAATACTATAAGTATTATTCTAATACTTAATTTATCTATTCTATCTATCTATCTACTTAAGCTCTAAATGCTATTATAAGCTTGTGGTTTAGCCCTAGTAATGCTAAGAGTGCGTTCTAAAATTATAATATAAGTGTTAGACCTCTGTCTAAGATAATCTTAGATAGCAATCTATATATGCCTATAATATATCTATAGATAATATATACAAGTTTTTCTGTATTTATATTCTCTCTATAGGGTAGGTAATATAAGAACTTGGTAAGTTAATTTATAATAACTATAATACTATTATAAAAGATTTCTGTTAAGGGTTCTTTAGATAGTGGTAGCTTTGTGATAAAGTCTATTGTAATTAAGTCTTATGGTTATTATGCTATAGGTAGTGGTTAGAGTTCTCTATAAGGTTTATATTGCTATGCCTTTATTCTTGTATAAAGGTTATATTGTCTGATTACCTTCTTTACTGTTGTTTGTTATACCTTATATTTGTGTTATAGGAGTTATTTAAGAGTCTTTATTACTTCCTAATATCTATATGTAAGGTATTTGTAGAACTTCTATATAAACTCTTCTGGTTCTCCTAGGATTTCCTTAGTTGCTATTACTTATATCTATCCTAAAGTTTATATCTATTAGGTAAACCTATATTTTCCTTTCTTATTTATCTCTAATACTTGTTTTGTTATCTTTATAGTACTAGTGTTATAGTCTGGTTATTAACTTATTGCATTTGCTTTTCTGTTCTTTAATCCTTTCTTATAAATAATTATAAAGTTAAATTTATATAGGTATTTGGCATAGTATAGTTGTTATTGATTAAGTTTATATATTATAGTAAAGTAAGAGATATTTTAATAATCTATATATACTTTAATCTAATACTTACTTCCTATTAGGTAATATCTAAATTCCTTAAAGTAGTTAATAATTACTAGGAATTCCTTATTATAGATTAGGTAGTTAAGTTCTGCTCTGTGCAGTTTATAAGAGTAGAATGCAATAGGGTATAGTTTTCCTATATTATCTTATTAACCGATTTATCTTCTTAAGGTAAAGTCTAATATATCTATTTCTAGTTTAATCTCTTTCTTAGGATTAAATATTGCTAAGATAGGTTTACTAGAGATAGTTTCTTTAAGCTATATAAAGGCTTCCTATGCTTTATTATTCTATTTAAATATCTTTCCTTTCTTTATAAGTTCTGTTATTAGGTTGGTAATCTTGCTAAAGTCCTTGATAAATTATTGGTAGTAGTTAGCAAGTCCTAAGAAGGCTTATATTTCCTTTATATTATTAGGTTCCTTTTAATTTATTATAGCTGTAATCTTCTTTAGTTCTATTTTAATTTTATTAGGTGTAATAATATATCCTAGAAAGTCTACCTTTATAATATAAAAGAAACTTTTCTCTGGTTTTACTAATAGTTTGGTATCTTATAATGTTTTTAAAACCTTATAGATATATTCTGTGTATTCTTCTTTATTATTTAAGAAGATTAGGATATTATCTAGGTAATATATTATAAAGATATTAAGGTACTGTTAAAGTATACTGTTAATTATCTGCTAGAATGTTATAGGTATATTAGTAAGACTAAAAGGCATTACTATATATTTAAATAGTCTAAATCTAGTTCTAAATGCCATTTTCTATTTATCTCTTTCCTTAATATAGATAAGGTTATATATTCCTTTAAGGTCTAGAGCTATAAAGATCTTTTTACCTTATAACTAATCTTTAAGCTTTATAATAAGCAAAAGCAGGGTTTAGTCCTTAATAGTATATATATTAACTGGTTAGTAGTTGATAACTGGTCTGTCTCTTTTGTTCTTTTTTAGTATAAAGAATATTAATAATACTAATGCTAAGCTAGATTCCCTGATATAGCCTTTTTTAAGTATCTTATTAATATATTCCTTCTAAACTTATAGCTCTTTTTAGTTTAGTAGATAGAGCTTCTAGAATGGCAAGTTATTGTCTATAAGGTTAATTTTATAGTCCTATTTGCTATATTTAGGTACTTCTATTTCTAGTTCTTTGCTAAACAGTTTATTATATATCTGGTATTATTCTAGAATATTCTTAAGTTAATCCTGGCCTGGTTCTATAGGTATCTTATTTTTATATAGGTCTTATGCCTTAAGGATACCTAGAATTTCTATTTTACTTCTTATGCCTTTCTTATGCTTATATTATATTTCTTTTAGAGGTAATAGATGCTCTGTTCTATGCTTACCTATGCTATCCTCTCTGGTTAGGGTTTAAGATCTCTTATTGTTTATTATAATCGTTTCTTTGTTACTATTGGGGTTACTGGGGAATATAACCTGGCCATTTCTCTAGTTAATAAATAGGTTTTGTTATTTAAGCTATTATATACCTAATAGGATGTTTATATCCTTTCCTAAAGGTATAATATTAAAATCTACTTCTTGATTTTTTCCTTTAATAAAGACCTTAAGGTAATTAATCTCTTAATCTATAATACCATTATTATAATTAAAGAACTATCTTTCTGTATTAACTAGCAGGTAAGGCAATGATTTCTATTTCTATAGTAGTTATAGCTCTATAACTATTTTTAGGTTAATAAAGTTCTTTCTTGCCTTATAATTAATCTAAGCATTTAGCTATCTTCCCTTAATCTAAACTTATAGTATTAGGCAATTTATTAAGTCTATTATTTATAGTACTTCTAATATATTTATTAGTTTAAGTTATTCTTATCTGTAGTCTTGGCTTATCTATAGCTTAGTTATAGACAGTATGTGATTTTTCCTGATATATCTCGGTACATCTATTCGCAGTTACTATTATTATATCCTTCTTTATTAGGGCAGTTATTGCTAAATTTGTTATTAAATAGTATTTATTAGAAGTAGTTTTCTAGTTCTATATCTATTTTAGTAATTCCTTATTTAGAATATTCTTTATTAAGTAGGTATAGTCTATCTGCTTCTTATTATCCTTGCAGTTCTTTTATATCTTTTAAACTGGTATTATTAATTAATAGTCCCTTTTTCTAAGTATACCTTCCTTAGGTTGCTTCTTTAAATTCTTTTTCTGCTTCTTTAATAATTTGTATATTTTCCTTAATTCCCTAGGTTAGTTTGTTAACTTGCTATGTTTTTCTATATAGCATTATATTAAATTATAGTTCTGCTACTCCAAGGTAGTCATACCAGAGGTATACTAAGTATCCTTCTGCTTCCTCTATTAAATAGGGGTTTTTATTTAATATACTAGGTATAGTAATTAGAAAGTAATTATTATCTAGCTTATCTTATTTATATATTTTATATTAATAGTTTCTATATAATACCTAGGATATCTTATTATACTTAGGATATATTAATATTATATATAGGTTATCCTTTTTATTAAAAGCCAGTTCTAGGTATAGCAGGTTTAGTGTATTATTAGTGTAATAAGCTTTAATATAGATTATTTCTCCCTTAGCTATATTTTTATGCTCCCTGGCCCCCTAAATATAGAAGTCTTCTTATATTTAGTATACTTATTTTCTATATTTATTATATTCTAGTTAGTAATCCTTTATCTATTTTTAAGTAATTTATTTATCCTTTTATTATAGATTTAGCGTATTAATTTATGCTACTTTTCCTCTATGCCCTATAGATTATGAATTTTACTGCTATCTTTATTAATAGCATCTTTTGGCTTTAATTTCTTATTTTTAGTGTTTTTTTTTTTTCTAAAGCATAGTCTAGGTAGGAATATTATTAATAGTTTATAAGGCTTGCTTATACTTGTTTATATTAGAGGTGCTTGGGCTTCCTTATCTTATTATCCTTAAGGTTTATATTTCTCCTTTAGCGATTTCTTTTTCTTCTTTGTATCTCTGGCAGGCTTCTTGCTATCATTTCCTCTCTTCTTTTTTATATATAGGGTCTTTCCTTGCCTTTTATTAGTATTCCCTGGCTTTATAGTTATATAGCATTAGAATCTGTAGTATATCCCTGTTCTTTATATCTTCTTCTATTAAAAATTTATTTTATAGTTTTTAAATTAAGCTTCTAGGGTATAGATACTATTTCTTAGTTATCTTATTTATTTCTTTAGATATCTTAGTGGCTATATTATATGCGCTTTATGCTATTTCTAGTGTTTAGGTTCTAATAGCTATTTATAATTCCTGCTATTAAGTTAGTCCTAAGGCTTGCTTACCTTAATTCAGGTCTTATAGTTTTTATAGTTCTGGGCATTATTAAGCCATATATCTTATTTAGTTATAGTTATAGTATTTATATTTGGATATATCTTGTGGTTTCGGGTTGTTTCTTAGTTATATAGCTCTTAGAGATATTAGTCTTAACTGCATCTTATATAAGGTATTGCTTTATTAATATCCTTATTATTATCTTTAGTTTTGAGAGTTACCCTGATTATTGTTTTATTATTAGTTAGGGTAGTATAGGTTAAAGTTACTTAATTATCCTATTTTAGTTGCTCTCTTT
This sequence comes from Fusarium sacchari, assembly GCA_017165645.1. Lineage (NCBI taxonomy): Eukaryota > Fungi > Ascomycota > Sordariomycetes > Hypocreales > Nectriaceae > Fusarium > Fusarium sacchari. The sequence continues at coordinate 9,021 of JADANP010000040.1, read as the reverse complement.
TTTCTATGTTTATACTGTCTTTTGTTAATCTTAATTGCTATTATAATATATTTAGTGATATTATTAGGTCTATTAGCCTTATAAAGTTTATCCTTAACTTCCTTCTTAAGTCCTATATAGTATATTTCTATAAGGGCTTTATTATTTTACTAGGTTTTAGATATAAGTTATTTAAACTTTATAGAATAGGCAGTATATAAGTATATCTATTTAAGCTTTATAATCTCTATAGCTGCTTATCTTTCTTTATTAACTACTTTAAAGTTGTTCTTAAGGGCTATTTTAAAATTGCTTTAGTTAGTAAAGATATTAATAGTATCTTAGTCTTATATAATTTCTTTGTTTTTAAGATAGTCTCTAAGGATAGGTTTAAACTAGTCCTTAGCATTTCCTTAGATTAGTAGTGCAGTAAAGAGTACCTTCTTAGTGGCGGTATCTAGCTTTATTAGGAATATATAGAAGTATCCTTTTATTTAGGTTAGAAATAGAACTATATCTATAGCTTATCCCTTAAATAGTTCTGGCTTAGGTAGTTTAAGGGCTTCCCTAATATCTCTTTCTCCCTGAGGGTTAATATTATTATTAACTGCAGGGGTTGCTTCCTAGTTATTAACCTGGTTTTATAAGTTGCAGATAGTATTATATAGCTAATAGATCTTGGCTATTATCTCTATAGCACTAGGTGGTTCTCTAGTGTAAGGTAATGCTAGGCTAGTATTGCTAGATATCTTAATAGTATAATATTACTTAGTCATTTAATATAGTATATTCTAAATAAGAGCTATTAATATATAACAGTTAGGGTTTCTAAATAAGTAAACTAGTCTATACTAGATTTATGTTTATAGAATATATAGGGTATTATATTAAGCATGTTAGGTTATTATATCTTTTAATAGTTAATAGTATATATTAGGCTTATTAAGGTAAAGAAGTCTTATTAATAGCTAGTAAGCTAAGTTCTATTTATTATTAAATAAATATATATATATACTAGATGCCTTTTAGGGTAATTAGTAAGGTTATTATGGGATTAGTAATAATTTAAATAGATTATTGCTGATTGAGTGAAATTAACTATGATTATAGAGTCTTGGTGCTGATTGTCTTTAGCGGGAGTGTCGTTAATTGGTGAAAAATGTGGGGCGCATGTGGATGCCTGTTAGGTTGTAATAACTATTAATAAAATTTCTTTATATTAATTAAGCTTAATATATATTAAATTTACTATTAAGAGATATAATACCTTAATAATTACTTAGTATTATACTTTATACTATTTACTAATAATAAACCTAATATAATTTAATTTAATATAATTAAACCTAATTTATTATATATTAATAGCTTTTATTTAGATTATATTATATAATACTAGGTAATATAAATATAATAGTATTTATTACCTTAATTTAACCTTTTAACTTAAGATATATATAATACTATCCTTAGTAAAAAACTTCCCTTAATATAGTAAGTATTTTTATAAATATTAATAATAAAAAAGAAAAAGAAATTATTTTAGCTTATTTAAATACCTATAAAGATAAGGTTATAAAACTTAAATATAGACTTAAATACCTAAGTATATAATATAATAAGTTATTAAATAATACTAAAAATAATATAAAAATCTCTTAAAATAAAATTAAGAAATTAAAAAAAAAGATAATTAATCTTTTAAATATTATAAAGGCCTTTAAAGTAAAAGCTAAAAAGAGTTAGAAACTCTATAAAAAGTATATTAAGTATATTATAGCCTTTATAGCTATTAAAAAAGACCTTAAAGAAATCCTTTAACCTTATTAGCCTAAACCTTTTAATAGTAATATAGATAAACTTTAAAGATTCCTTATTAACCTTTAAAGTTATTAAATATATTACCTTATTTAGTTTATTATTAAAGAACTTAAGGTTAGATATAAAATAAGCTTTCTTAAAAATAAAGTACTATAACTTATAAAACCTCTTATCTATAATTATATTAATAATTTAAAGAAAAACTACTAAGTTAATATAAAGTATATCTATAAAAACTATAAATACTTTAAAAAAAAACTTAAAAATACTTTTAATATTATAAATAAAAAATAAATTATAAAAATAAAAATCTAATAACTTAAATAATATAGATTAGTAGTAAATTACCTGGCTAAATATTATTATTAAGTAATAAAACTTAATTAAAATAAAAAAGTATATATAATATAAGTATATTTAAGACTTAAGTTTAAAATAAAAAATACTATAATAAATATTTAACCTAAACCTATAAACCTTAATAAACTAGCCTATATTATAGTTAAAATTAATAATTAGTAATATAAATAATAAAGAAAAAAATAAGCTAAAAAGTAAGGAGGATTATATAACCTTTATTAAAATACTAATTAATAAAATACTAATTAAAGAAAAAAGTAATATAATAATATCTCTTATAAAACTAAATTATAATTAATAACTATTAAAGTTATAAAGAAGGATAAGTTTAAAATTACTTACTAGAATTATAGTAAGAAAGGATACTATAATCTAAAATATAAAAACCCTATTAAAATTAACTAGAAATACAGACTAATTATAACGGATTAGGTCTAACTATATTAAACTAAGCCATGCTAGGTTTATTATTAGCAGATAGTATAGGGCATAATACTAAGTAGTTATTAAGGTATTATATCTCTTAATAGTAGATTTAATATATATTAGGCTTAATTAATATAAAGAAGTTTTATAGAGTTAATAGCTAGTAGGCTATATTTTATTTACTGCTAAATAAATATATATATATAATAAGTAGCTTGTAATATATTAAGCCTGGCTTATAGTAAGCTATAAGTCTATATTATAAGTTAGTTTTATAAGGCTTATAGAATATTCTAGGGTAAGGTATAAGCTATATTATAATTAGTTAAAGAAAGTAAGATATATATAATATAAGTGCCTTTTATTATTAGGTTATAATATAATCTTCCTCTTTCTATTAGTCTTATCCTTAAGACCTATATATCTGCTTTCTTTTTATATTACCCTAGTATATACTAACTTAGACTTATAATTATTCCTATATATTATTAATACTATATTAAAGTCTAAGGCTACTTATAATTATTAGGTATAAGCAATTCTAATTAAAAATATAGGTTTTTTTTTATACTATGCAGTTACTATAAGCCTTAGGGCCTAAAATGCTAGGCTAAAGAGGGTTATTTAAAATATACTTAATATACTTATTATAATTATAAATATAATAGTAAAGGTATTTTAATCCTTAAAGGTTTATAAGTTATTTTCTTATATTTTCTTTTATATTAATATTTTTATAGTTAATTATTTTACTGCAAAGAAGTATTATTTAAAGCATAAAAAAGAGATTATAGAATCTAAGTTATTATAATTATAGTAATAAGTAAATAAGTATCTAAATTATTTAATATAACTTTATTATTAAAAAAGATAGTTATAAAAGTATAGTAATAAAATACTTTATTATAATATTAAAACTATAAATAAACTTAAAATTCTAAATAATACTAAGTCTTTTATTACTATTAAGGCTTAATTATTAGGGGCTATAAATATTATTAACTAGGGTAAGGTTTTTTCTATTAATATTACTAATAGAAGTTTTTTAGCAGTTATTAGGCATTAATAAGGTATTTTAAAGGTTCTTATATATTATTGCTTTCTAGGTAATTTTTCTATTTTATTAAGTATTCCCTTTAGCTATTAATTTTATATATATCTTTAATTACCTCTGCTTTATAGATTTCTAGTCTTAAGATTTCCTATAGCTTATTACTTATTTTAATATATATTATATTTACTATTAATTTAAGTAATAAAATATAAAAAATTAAATAAAGCCTAACTTTTAGTAATAGGTCTAGTTTATAGTTATTTTTTAAGATTTTTTATAGTACCTTATAAGGTCTAATAAATTTATAATCTAGTTTATAACTTAGTTAGTCTATTTTAATATTTTTTATAGCTAGGTAGATTATTTCTCCCTTTAAAAAGGTTAATCCCTTTAACTATCTTAGATTATAGTAGTTTTTTATGCATTTTCTAATAAATTTAAGTTCTATTTATAGGTACTTATATAGATTTATTAAATCTTTACTTTTAATAATAATAGCTAGATTAATTAACTTTTTTAGTTATATATTATAATATATATTAGATATAAAACTAAAATTAATATAAGCTAATATAAGCTTTATATTTTTATTATATATAGTATTATAGGCAAGTTAGGCTACTAGAAGTTTCTTAATCTAATTATTTTATTTATAGTTAATATAATACTATAAATACTATTTAAGTACTTAATTTATTTATTTAGTTTATTTATTAACTTATAATTAAAATGCTATTATAAGGTAGTAATTTAATTTAAGTTATACTATAAGTAATTACTAAAAGTTTACTATAAATATAGGTTTTCTATTAAAAAGGATTTCTATAGGTAGGCTATATATACTAATAATATATTAATAAAAAATATAAGAAAGTTTTTTTATATTTATAAATTCTCTATACAGCAAGTAATATAAGAATTTTATTAATTAATTAACTATAACTATAATACTATTATAAAAGATTTTAATTAAGGGTTTTTCTAATAAGAGTAACTTTATAATAAAGTCTATTATAATTAAGTCCTAAGGTTATTATATTACTAATAGCAGTTAGAGTTATTTATAAGGTTTATATTATTATACTTTAATTCTAAGGCATAAGTTATATTACTTTATAACCTTTTTAATATTCTTTCTTTTTACCTTATATCCCTATTCTTATAATTATTTAAGGGTTTTTTATAATTCCTTAATATCTATATAATAAATATAAATAAAATTTATAAAGGAAATTGCTTTCTTATTCTAGTATTATATTAATTCTATAAATATATTATTTTAGGTAATATATTTTATAGTATATCTAATTATTAACTTTTCCTAGTTATCCTCTAGAGTAATTATTATAAATATAAAGCTAAAAATCTTTATTATTAAGTTTATCTCTATATTTAACAGTTTAATATAGGTATTTAATATATTCTTTTAATACCTTATTAAGAATATAAGGTTTATTATAAATAAAAGGTATATATTATTATTATTTAATTCTTTTTAGTTTTTTTACTCCTTTTTACTATTTATATCCTATTATTAATAGGTTAAACCTTCTTACCTAATATTTAATAAGTTTATTTAAATATATTAGTTTTCCTTTATTATCCTATACTATTCTTATAATAGTTTTTATAGGTTATATAAATTAATATTCTCTTTATATATTAAATTCTAGGAGTTGTTTTTAGTTTTAACAGTTCTTATATTAAAGTTGGCTTATTAGCTAATAGTATCTATATATCTATTATTAGTGCCTTTATAATATACTATTATAAAGTCAAATTTATATAAGTATTTTATATAGTATAGTTATTACTAGTTAAATTCTTATATAATAGTAAAATAGATAATATTCTTATAATTAGTAAATACTTTAATTAGATATTTACTTCTTTTAAGGTAATATCTAAATTCTTTAAAATAATTTATAATTACTAAGAATTCTTTATTATAAATAAGGTAATTAAGTTCTGCTTTATATATCTTATAAAAGTAAAAAGTAATAAGATATAGTATATTATTATTATTATATTATCTAATTTATCCTCTTAAAGTAAAATTAAAAATATTAATCTTAAGTTTAACTTACTATTTTAGATTAAATATAATTAAGATTAATTTATTAGTTATAGCTGCCTTAAGCTATTTAAAAGCTTCTTAAGCCTTATTATTTTAATAAAAGGTATAGTTTTTTTTTAGTAATTTCTATAAGTAATATAATAATTTTACTAAAGTTCTTAATAAATTATTAGTAATAATTAATAAATCCTAAAAAGGATTATATTTCCTTAATTAATATAGGTATTTTCTATTCTATAATTACTATAATCTTATATTTATCTATTTAGATTTTATTATATAAAATTTTATATCTTAAGTATATTACTTAAGGCTAGTAAAAGTAGCTTTTATATAGGTTTAATAAGCATATTAGTATCTTATAATACTTTTAAAATCTTATAAATATATTCTATATATTCCTTTTTTATATTAAAGAAAATAAGGATATTATCTAGGTAATAAACTATAAAGATATTAAGGTACTCTTAAAGTATATTTATAATTATATATTAAAATACTATAGGTATATTAGTTAAGCTAAAAGGCATTATTAAATATTTAAATAGTTTATATTTTATTCTAAAGGCTATTTTCTATTTATTACCTTCTTTAATTTAAATAAAATTATAAATAGATTTAAGATTTAGGGTAATAAACTATTTCTTATTAAATAAATAATCTTTAAGTTTAGTAATAAGTAATAATAGTATTCTATCCTTATTAATAATCTTATTAAGCTATTAGTAATTTACTATAAATTATAGTTTATTTAAATTAGGTTTTAATATAAATATAACTAGGTATCCTGCTAAGGATTTTAATAATCTAATATATCCTTTTTATAATATATTATTTAACTATTCCTTAAGTATATTAAGCTTATTTTAAAATAGGTTATAGATAGAAAAGAATTTTAGATCTTACCTTTTTTTAATATAATTTTAATATTATAATCTATATATTAAGGTAGCTTTATATTTAACTTTTTTTAAAATAATTTCTTATAAATATAATATTAAATAGATATATTTTTTAAGTTATTTATTAGATTCTTATTTAGTAATTTATTTTATCTTTTAGAAATTATAATCTAGTTATTTAAACTATCTTTTAAAAGTTACTATTATTTATTTAATATATTTTATTCTGCCTTTATAATACTTATATTAGGTTCTTTTTAAAATAGGTAATACTTTATTATACCTAACTTTATTACTCTTTTTAGTTAAAGTTTAAGATCTTATTTTATTATTATTTAAATTAATTTTATTATTTAAAAGGTAATCTTTATAGTTTATCTAGCTAGTTTTTTAGTTAAATTATAAGTTATAGCAGGTTAACTATAAATATCTTAAAACTAAATTAAAATCTATTTATAGATATAATATTAAAGTTAATACTTAATTTTTTCTATTTATAAAAATCTTAAGGTAATTAATCTCTTAAGTAATTTATCTATCTTTTATATCTATAGGCTTATCTTTCTTTACTTTATATAATATAAATTAATTATAATTCCTTATTTCTTTATAAAAGTTAAAATTTATTAACTATATTAAGGTTAATAAAGTTATTATTATATTACTATCTATAAGTATATCTAACTACTTATCTTTAATTTTAACTTTTAATTATAGGCAGGTTTTTGGAGTTATTATATTTTATAGTTATTTTTAAAGCTTTTATAAGAAGTTTATTTTCTATTATTTTATTACTTATTTAGCGCTTTATTATAAATAGTATATTCCTTTTCTCTATAGGTAATTATAGCTATATTTACTTTTATAGTACTTAATATTATTAAGGTATTTATATTATATAGCTAGTTTTATATTAAAAGGCTATTTCTACTTTTTATAGTAAGCTTTTCTATCTTTTTATTTTTATTTATAAAGGCTAGTATTTTATTTATTTAGCTTATTTTAAAGATATTATCCTATTTCTTCCCTAGCTTATCTTTTTTTAAGATAGCTTTATAAAGTTCTTAGTTTAAGATCTTTCTTTCTAGATCTTATTAGCTTTAAAATTTTTATTTCTATTTTATAATATAATAAGAGTTTTAAATATAATTAAGGCTCTTTTTTTATATTTTAATATTAGCTATAAATTTTACTATATAAGTTTCTTTATATCTTTTAATAATTTAATATCTTAAGATATTAATAATTAAATAAGGTTTTTATTTCCTATATTCTTTAATTTATATAAGGAAGTAGTTATTTATTTCTTTTTCTTATAGGTATTATATATAGTAATATTATATATATAATATCTATAATATTTATTAAATAATTTAGGTAATTTAGGTATCTTTATAGGTCCCTTTTAATTTATATTTTTTCTTTTAATATTATAAGATCTTTTACTTTATTCTTAATATATATATTAAATATAAATATTATTATTTTATTTTATAATTACTTTTTTTTTAGTAAATTCTATATATTTAAGTACTTTATTATGCTAGATTTAATTTCCTTTTTTATTATATTAAGGGTTAATCTTTATATTTTAATACAAAGTTTAATTTACTTTTTTCCTAATTTTCTAGCTTTAAGGTCTTAAGTAATTCTAAATATAAAAATATAATTTAGATCTTTATAGTATTAATTTAATTATTTTATAGTAATTTTAATAGAAATATTATTTATTATAAAGTAAGCTTTATATTAAATAATACTATTTTTATATTAAAGAGTACTTTTATTTTATTAAAGATTTAATATAGTATTATTATTTAGATTTTTATTAATTTTTTAAAGTTAAATATTAGGTTTATAAATCTAGGTTAAGGTTTACTTCTTTTCTCTTTTTAATTATAGTAATAGTTTTTTTCCTTTTATTTATATTTCTAGTTTAGATATTAGTATTTATTTAAAATAAGTTATCTGGCTTTCTTTTTTCTTTTAATATTATTTTTTCTTATTTTTATTTATTTTTATTTTTTATTTTTCTAGATTATTTTAATATAGAATTTTAATAATTAATATAATATATCCTAGAATTAGTTATTATTTCTTAGAAATTCCTAAGTAGTATTTATTAAGTATTTATTTTATTAAAGAATAGGTTATTAACTTAAATACTATTAAATAGTCTTAATATATTATATCCTAAGTAGGCTATATTAATAAAATAGAATTACTATTTAGGTTCTTTTTCCTTTTTAATATTATTAATTTTATTTCTTACCTTTAGGTATTAGTCTTATATTTCTAAGTTAGTTTTTTAATAGGGTTCTTATATTCTAGATTATAATATCCTTTCTTACTGCAGTTCTAGCAAAGTAATTTTAAACTTATCCTTCTTTATAACTCTAATA